>JBBYHM010003396.1:0-12185 GCA_038381775.1 Adansonia rubrostipa | reverse complement strand
TGCGATCCGTGAAGAGGTCGACAAATTATTACACGCCAACTATATCAGGGAAGTCAAATATCCAAACTGGCTCGCCAATGTCGTAATGGTCAAAAAGCCCTCGGGAAAGTGGCGACTGTGCGTGGACTTCACTGACCTGAATAAAGCCTGCCCCAAAGACAGCTACCCTCTTCCCAGCATTGATCGCCTAGTGGACGCATCCGCCGAACACAAACTCTTGAGTTTTATGGATGCTTTCTCTGGGTACAACCAAATCAAGATGGACCCCTGCGATCAAGAAAAAACGGCGTTCATCACGGAAGACGGTACTTTTTGCTACCAAGTTATGCCATTTGGCTTAAAGAATACGGACGCCACATACCAATGCTTGGTCAACAAGCTCTTCAAAGGGTAAATCAGGCGTTCGATGGAAATCTACGTGGATGATATGCTCGTCAAAAGCCCTTCCCTACACCAGCACCTCAGTGATCTCTTGGGCACATTCAACATACTCCGTAAGTACAACATCAAATTTAACCCCTTAAAATGTGTGTTTGGTGTGTCCGCAGGAAAATTTTTGGGCTTCATGATCTCCTCCAGAGGCATTGAAGCTAATCCTAAAAAAATCAATGTAATCCTGCAAATGTGCCAACCCAGATCAACCAAAAAAGTACAACGATTAACGGGGCGAGTAGCTGCCCTCAACCGTTTCATCTCCAAATTCGCCAAAAAATGTTTACCATTTTTCCGGTTGTTGCGGAAGGCGACTAGATACCAATGGACTGACGAGTGCCAACAGTCATCTGACCAACTCAAAGACTATCTGAGCACTCCCCCTACTCGCCAGTCCAAAGGCTGGCGAACCCCTATTTGTCTATCTTACCGCTTCAGACAGAAACTGTCACCGCTGTTTTAGTCCGAGAAGAATGGGGACATCAGTTTTCTGTCTACTATGTTAGCAGAGCACTGCAGCCTGGCGAACTTCGTTACAGCAAACCAGAAAAAATGGCCTTCGCACTCGTCATCACAGCACGCAAGTTGAGGCAATACTTCCAAGCACACCCAATCACTATCCTCACCGACCAACCTCTTAAAGATGTCCTCACCAAAGTCAACTCTGTTGGACGACTTATCCGTTGGAGCATCGAGCTTAGCGAATTCGGGCTCACTTATTGTCCCCGCAAAACTATCAAAGCACAGGCACTTGCCGACTTTATTGTCGAATGCACCTTTCTTCAGTCTCCAAACCATATCCTAGAACCAGTATCGCCAGGTGATCATGGCACCACCTGCACTCACCCGCCTCCAAGCGCCGAAGACGGTGAATGGTAAATTTTTTTTGATGGCTCTTCCTGCACAACAAAAGGTGGTGTCGGCGTACTGCTACTAGACCCCGATGGACATGAATGGCACTACGGCCTCTCCTTGCAGTTCGTCACCTCCAACAATGCTGCTGACTATGAATCTTTAATCGCCGGCCTAGGATTAGCCAAAAGTTTGGGTGCCAATCATATAGTCGCCCACACAGACTCTCAACTCGTCGCCAGCCAGATGAATGGCCTATATGATGTAAAGGATGAGTTACTCGTCAAATACCACATAATTGTCATGGCCCTTTCTTAGTAGTTTGCCCATGTTATCATCAAACAGATACCCAGAGGGGATAACTCCAAGGCTGATCTTCTGTCCAAACTAGCGAGCACTCTCGACATCTCCACCAGGGGCAAAATCCTCTTCGAAAACCTCTCGAAACCTAGCTACCACAGATCTGTCCATCACATTGCGGCTGATGTCGAAGACAACTGGATGACACCAATCATTTTCTTTCTCAAAGATAACCAAACTCCCAATGACCCGGTCCAGAAAAGACGATTGGAACAAAAAGCATCCAGGTACATTCTACTCGACAATTCTTTATACAAAAAGTCCTTCACTCTCCCACTGCTAAGATGCCTTAACCCCTCCAAAGCAACTTACGTTTTGAAAGAGATACACGAGGGCGTCTGCGGGAACCATATGGGTGGACGATTGCTAGCCCTCAAAGCCTTACGGCAGGGTTTCTTCTGGCCCACCATGAAAAAAGATGCTGCTGCCCTTGTCAAAAAATATGACAAATGCCAACGCTTCACCCTCATTCCCATACAACCAGCCGAAGCACTTAAACAGATCTCCAGTCCTTGGTCGTTCTGTGTCTGGGGCATTGATATATTGGGGCCATTCTCTTTGGCTACAGTCCAACAAAAATTTTTACTGGTTATCTGCGATTACTTCACCAAATGGGTCTAAGCAAAACCAGTCGCCACTATTACAGCCTGAAATATAGAGAGTTTCATTTGGCGTTATATACTTTGTCAGTTTGGCGTCCCCCATGTCATTGTAGCAGACAATGGCAAGCAATTAACAGCCGATAAACTCCATGATTTTTATTCACGCTTCAACATCAATCTCGTCCACACCTCTGTCGCCCACCCCCAATCTAATGGCCAAGTCGAGTCCATGAATAAAAATATTCTCTAACCTCTAAAGAAGAAGCTGGACGACGCAAAGGTCTCATGAGCCGATGAAACGCCTGGCATCCTTTGGGCTATTAGAATGACTGCAACTTAGGCGACTGGAGCTACTCCTTTTAGCCTCGTTTATGGAACATAGGCTGTTATACCCGTCGAAATAGGGGTCCATAGTTTTCGCACCACATACCCGGATCCAGAGCTCAATTCTGACCATCTCAAGGCCAACCTTGATCTACTCGAGGAAGCTAAAGAAGAAGTCACAATCCGCATGGCTGTCCGTGCACACCAGGTTAACCGATATTATAACCGACGAGTCTGCAACCGCCAATTCCAGGTGGGCGACCTTGTTCTTCGAAACTACGAAGCTAGTCGACCAGCAGCCGAATAGAAAAAACTTTTCCTACATTGGGAAAGACCCTATCAGATCAGCCAAGTCCTAGGTTTTGGCGCTTACAGGCTCGCCACATTAGACGGATGCCCCATTCCTAGTACATGGAACGCTGCCCATTTGAAGAAGTATTATTTGTAAATACATCCGCCACCAACATTTTTTGGTCGCCATTATATATCTTTGTCTTACAAAGATATTTCGCCGATCCATCAAACTCTTACTTACAACAAAGCAACCGCCCTGACACAACATGATACAAATTGCTGCAGCGCAATTACTGTCGGACGTGATATTTTGTTACTAGCACAAGCAAACGCCTATTCTTTATGTTTACTACAACGCAATCGCTAAGGCACTATACTCACTACAATGCTTTCGCCACGACACAACTTGGACAAATCACTACGATACAAATTTTGTCAGGAAAGATCTTTTCTTATTAAAACAAAACTCGCCAAGGTAAAACTATTGATCGCCATCGCCACGTTTCCTTTCAGAACAAATGCCACCATGGCACAACTAACTCAAGGAACCAACACAATTTTCACACAAACACCTCAAACCACACACAACCACAAAGAGCCATAACAAAATACACAAATTATACACTTAACCAAACAATTTTTATTCACATTCAGAATTGTTTACAACAGTCATAATTATAACACTAATCGCCCCTAGTCGACGAGATAGTCTGCACACTAGCCTCATCACCAGACTCTCCCTGATCAGATTCCTTAACCACTAGGTAATCAAGGCTGCATCCTTCACCCGCCCCGCATCTACTTTTTGCTGACTCGGGAGGAAAACATTGAAGTCCGAGGGAGATGAATATAGGCATCCTAAGTCGATCGCCTGTAAATCTAAAGGCTCGCACAGCAGCTGGACCCCATACAACGCATTTCGTCGATATAAATCCACAGCAGCGAAAAGTTTGTCAAAAATTTCCTCCTACTGCCGCTTCAACTCGCCCTCGTGGCGAGCCTGCAGATCGCCCAACTGGCCCTCCAATTCTGCCACTCTGGATTTTACGAAAGCTAACTCAGCATCACGCTCCTCGAGCTTCCCGCCGAATCAGCAGCAGTGATTTCTGTCTTTTCACCCCTTAGGAGTAGGTCGGCTATCTCTGTCATGCGCCTTTCTTCAACCTCCTTCAGAAACGCCTCCAGCTTGGCATTCACGTCTTTCTGCTTCCCGACCTGAGCGTCCAGCTCAGCAATCTTAGACGCCTGCTGGTTAAACCTTTCTTGCCAATTTGCCATTTGGCAGGTGTATGCCGTCTGGCAATGCAGTGCCTCCACTAGCCCTACCATTGCGTCGTTCAGGTTTTACGCCGGACTCCTCCTTAACAATCTTTTTCGGTCGTCGACTGCCACTCCCTTCATAGACCACCTTAGAGCGGATTTAAAGTCTAGCACCCTATTGTTTTGTAAAATGCCAGGACCACTTGTGCTGGGCTCCCCATGGCTTACTCGCGGCCTCAGAGACGTCGTGCTTGGTTGGGAGGTCAAGCCAGGTGTCGGCCCACCACTCGACCCAACAGTCTCTGCACCAGGTTGCGCCACGGGGATTGCTGCAGCCACCAAACTCGTAATCGGAGTGGCATCTGGGCTACCAACTGTTGTGGTATTTACAGCGGCACCTGCCTTCTCCTCTCGTTCGCCTATCTTTCTTTTCCCCGTCTTTGACGAGCAGCCGCCCTCTCTGCAATAGCCTGCCTAGCCGCCCTCTCCGCCAATGCTGCTTGAACCGCATCCATTCCTGCATAAAAGATAACACGTCAGGTCAGTATCATAGTTCATTTCTTCATACTTACGAGTACTTAGAACAAATACCCTCTTTCATTCCCTGACTCGATTGGCGGTCACCCCCATCTACACTACTCGTCCGCTCTGCCCCACTCGCCCTACTACCCTCCCCGTCGTCGCCTACCACCTCTGTAGCACCCCCCTCTCCTTTCACATCTTTAATCCCTTCTTTCGGTACACGCTCCCCTACATAAGATAACAGGGCATATCAACACTTTAGCTTAACACATACACACGCCACACTAACACTTACATGAACTAATCCGTCTCATACCTCTTTGACGTCGCAACAAGCGTCGCCGCCTTTGTCGACCGACAGGACGCACTAACCCTTCTGGCACGTCCTCCAAATCTCAGCCTAGGCATTCTCTTTAGATGTTCCAGAATGTCAGGTACATTCTGCTACTCACACATCTTCCTCTAAAGAAGAGCACATGCTCCTTCTCCGCAGGCTCTAAGCCCATTCCTTCGTTACTCGCCCTAGCCCTCCTTCCCCAACGCATCGGAAACCCCCATTCCATGCCCGCCCTCTTCTTTACAATGAAAAATTGGTCTCGACGCATATGCGCATTCGACGGCAGGTCTACCATCATCCTGCCCCCTTCCATCGATTGCAAATAATAGAAACAAGGCTCCCTCTGTTTTAGGAAATACAGCTCCCTTACCACCCCTACCGATGGTCGCCATCCTTTCTCCTTGCACACCAGAAAATATGTTAACAGGATCGCCCAATTGTTCAGCTTTAACTGGTTGGGCGACAAGTTAAACGCCTCCAGCACCTCGCCAAAAAATGGCTCCAGTGACAGGTGGAAGCCAGCTTTGAATATGTGCAGGTAGAACGCAGCACTATCCCCTTCGACGAATGTCGCTCGCTTGTCTGGACCTGCCTCAGCAATCTGGTACATCTCCAGATCGACCCCCTATCATACATCCACCGCCATACCACCTCCATATTCACCTCCCCTACATGCCTCTCTACCGTCGACGTGTCCACCTCGGCGCTCGCCTCTACCTTGACGTTTGCCTCTTTAGCCTTTTCCCCGGTGACTGCACCCTGCACATCCTCCTCGCCAACCGCCCCCTCGACCTCTTCACCACTTGACCGTTCTTCCCTTTGGTCTACTCTCTGTTCGACGACCATTCTTCTTATCTCCTCCCCCTCTTCCTCCGACACTACACGCCCCGACATGTCTCCCTAGCTTAAATGCCCCCCTATCGCCCTTACCTTATTTTCGACTTCTTTCAATCTCCCCTTTCTCGCCACAGACTTCACCAACATCCTACCACCCCTGACCATGAGCTATAAACCCCTACCCAAACCTACCAGTAAAGAAGACCATGCACTTACCAGACAATGATTTTCCTTTCTTACAGCGTTCCTCTTTATGCCTCCTCAAGCACGTCCATTACCCAACCACCGCAACCCGTTACCAACGCTTCGCACAACAACTCACCCTCTCAAACAATACCGCCTTTCCCTTCTTCCTCGCACAAATTCCTCAACTTTTACTCTGCTTTCTTTTCACAAATGTGGAGCAGCCCCTCAGACCCTCCGCCCATTATATACCCGTGCACTCTCACCCCTTCCGTTTCCCCATTCGCCATGTGTCATAACCCTATTCACGGCTATAACTGCCCCGCACTGACACGTGTTCCCTTCGCCCCTTCAAATCCCCCAAAATGCGACCCTCATATCCCCTATCAGGACACGTGTCCTCCCCTTATTCCCTTCCCCTTTCCCATGCCCTTCCGTTACCTGCCATTACTGCTGTCATTACTGCTAATCATACCTTCTGTACCTTCTCGTCTCCCGCATGTTCGACCCCACACGCCCCGCGCCAACTCCCCATCTCACACGTCCAAAATAGCAGGTCACTTTATAACTGCCTTTTTGGACCTTGAGGGGACTATTGTTATATCCCGCATACGACGATGGCCAAAACGGCACAGCTCTATAATGGCGACCACCAAGTCTTACCCGACAATGCACAATTCCATAACGGCACAGCTCTATAATGGCGACCGCCAAGTCTTACCCGACAATGCATAATTCCATAATGTCGACCGCCAAGTCATACCTGACAATGATTTGACCTACCAGCAACAACATTAAATGCGGATTGACATCCTGACCAGCGGTCGACTGACTGAACCGACCAATAGGTACCATAGCCCAACACCTAGCTCGGCGATGGTCACATCACCACCAAACCAGCTGACACAGTGTCCCCAGACAAATTCTATAAGAAGGCAAGCCCGCTCACCGGTAAGCATTCCAACTCCAAGAGAATTACAAGAATACATTGTATAAAACACTCCTCTGACTTAACCATCGGAGAGGACTCCCGGAGTTCAAACTCCGTCGTCCTTCTGACTTTCTTTGTGTCACAGGATACTGCTCGACTTCGAACTCCCAGCAGAAAGACTTGAAAAAAAAAAAAATATATATATATATATATATACACATTTTGTTCACAAAGAAATCACCACAACTCAAGTTGTTGTTTAGTACATGTATCTTTCAAAAAGTGCAATCTGATATTTTTCGTCTAACAATGCACCCAAACCTCTTTACACCATATGCTCTAAAATGCGAGTTGATCAATCTTATTATAATATGTGGAGAAGAAATATTACATCATTTACTAAAACCATCAGATTTCACCTGGTATATTTTTTAAGAAAATAAATATTTTTTTCTTTATGTATTTCTCTCACCTCTCTTTTGATATTTACCGTGCATTTGTTTCAAGCCCAATCTGGCTAGTAACTTGCTGGATTCAACCTCAAATCAGAGAGAATGGAAGGACAGAAAGAAAAAGGAAGAGAAAAGGAAAAAATAAATAAATAAACTTTTATATTTAAAAATGACACGCAATAATGTCATATAATATTTATCTATGTCATCAAAGTTAAACGGTGCGGAATAATTAAATTATATAATAAAGTGAATGACATTACAAGTATCCCTTTATACTTTTAAAATAGAGATATCACTTTATACAAATCATTATAGTTTAAAAACTAAATACAACATGAGCTCCACAAATTATTTTGGATTCACCCTGAGAAATTAAACATTTTTATCTGACTTTATTTTTTATATTAACTAAAAATGTACATTAGTTAAAATAATGGAAAATAAAATACAAAAATAGAAAAATGTAGTGTCATGAATGTAATAACACAGTAATCCGTGTCCATTTAATAAACTTATGCGCTATAAATTCGGTGAATGTAGCCGGTTTCAATCTTATCCTTATCTTTACAAAGCACTCTCTCTCCCTCTTTTTTTTTTTAATATTTCGCCGACAAAACTTTCAGTGGAAAATGGAGGTTCTTTTGCAGCGAACGTCATCCTCAACTTTGAATCCCAACGCGCCATCGTTCGTTCCCTTGGCATATCGGACGGTCGAGGATTTCTCTGATCAATGGTGGGCCCTTGTCCAGTCGTCCCCTTGTTTCCGCGACTACTGGCTCCAAGAACGCTTCCACGATCCCCAAAACGAAGATGACGACCTTTTCTTCCCTGACGACCTCGATGACATTTTTGACAAAGACGACGACGTTTTCTTTGACCCCGGAAGTAAGTGACTCATTTAACTCGGTCTACTCCACGAGTCAATTTAGTATAACTCGGATCTCACCCTTTGTTTCTTTTTTGGTGCATCCTTTTGCAGTGGAGGAGAAGGATGAGGGAGATTCTCAAAAGAAATTGGTAGCAATCGGGGCAATGAAGTGGCGGAAAGACCAAGTTGTGACTGAGTCGACAAGGTTGAATGAGAAAGTACCCAAGATTGTGAGTGTAAAAGTGAGTCCAAGGATCATTCACCAACCAAGGTAGATCGACTCATGCTAAGTTGAGTTGAGGTTGGGAGGTCTCCTCGGACCGGAAACGGTCACTTTTAAGTTATAACTGATGTTTTTTTCCCCTCTTCGATTTGTAATATTTCATGTACAGAGATCTCGCTCTTTAGATCGCAGTCTGTAACTTTTTTATTCAGCAATAAAAGAAAATAACTTTTTTACCCAAATTATTTATTTTCCACGGCTTATTATTTGTGCTTATTCTAAAATATTGCAAGAAAAAAAAATAGAAATCCAAAAAAGAAAAAAAAAACTGCTTTACATATAATTCCAATAGAAATACTAGATATTATGATTTGTTTATTCCAAACATTGCAGTAGAAAATGAAGCAAAATAATAATAATAATACTAATAATAATAATAAATAAGTCAAAATTGTTGTAGAGTTATTTTTCTCGGTGATATTTTATTTTCCGTCAGGAAAATGCCTAAATAAATCTTAAGTTGTGAGTTGATCAGACTCCCCCCATGTGCTGGCTTGTTTGCCGATTTTCTGAAGAACTCTGATGACTTCGTCGGTTGTAACATTGCCCGTAACTATAACCTTGTTCAGCTTGGTATCTACATTGTAAGTCTCAATATCTGCCACCACATTAACATTAAAAATAATACATAAACATCAAATTTTCCCGAGAAAATTTTTTAAGGTTTAAAATCCTAGAGAAGCAAGTCTAAAAGAAGAAGAAAAACAAGGGTTCTTTCACTAATATTTATTTATTTTATTTTATAAAATAATAATTAAAATTACCCTCTATTTTCTTGATAGCCTTGAGGATTTTCTTGATGCATTCATCACAATGCAAACCAACCTTCAGTTCCACTACCTAAACAAATATTGAAAACTTAGTTTAACTCTCCATAAGATAAAATTAAAAAAAAAAAAAAGAAAAGAACTACTTACATTGGCCATTGGTGTAAATGAATTTGCAGTAATTGAAACCGTTAAAGCTTTAACTTTCTTGGCATAGAGAAACAAGGGAAATCGAAGAAAGAAAGCTTAGATTTTTTTTTTTTTTTGGTTTGATTGGTAAAGAGATGGCCTTGAAGCAAATAAATATACAGACAGTGCCGAGTATTTAGATTCCTTGCGTGATTGATGGCGAATTTCCTTCCTTTTTTTTTTTTTTTGTTTGCTTTTGTTAAAAGCTGTCTTTTTTTACACATAAAAGCAATGCCTTTATTCCAAAAATTTGCTGACTTTTGTAAGAGATAAACGACCGCACATCTGTTGAGTTTGCTTTAATTGTGGATGCTTCTAAGTAAAAATAATGTCGTCAATTTTTTCGTTGTGGTATATTAACTGTTTTCTTTTTAAAAGGGGAGTCCGATGAAAAAATAATAATTTTATGATAAAGTTAATTTTTATTTGTTCGATTTTATATTGAGTATTTTAATAAGTAAGTTAAGTAAAGTAATTTAATCGTGACTCTACATAAATATCTTAAAAGTAGGGTAAATAAAAATGGTAGAGAAATTGTGACAGTAGCGTCACAAAACTGAATGAGTAAAATGTCATAATAAATATTTTAAAAAAATAATCATGATATATTAATCTGATATTAGATAAAAAAAAAATATTTGAATATATAAATGAATGTACTTTAAAGAAAGAAAGAGATATGATGCATTAATCTTACATAAAATAAAAATCTTTAGATATGTAAATAGATACGTTATAGATAAATATATTTTTTTGAAAAAAGAATAATAGTCTTATAACAAGGTTTAATTTTATATTTTTATATTCTTAATCTAACTATAATCTTTAATTTTTATCTGATTAACTCATCTGAAAAAAATATTACAAGTCTAAGCTATTTCAAACTTGCAACCTCTAAAAATCTATCAAGTACTTAGTCGGCCCATTTAAATTTATTAAAGAAAAAAACAAATATAAATATATGATATAAGATGAGAAGAGCAATTGTTCATTTATAGGAAATAGTATTTTGTACGATTTAATATTTTAGTAAGATCTGATAATTTTTATGTTAGTATTATTTTTATATCATAATTATATTTAAAATATTATATATTTATATAAATTTTAATAGATGAATAATTTATATTATATATATTTTAATATATTTTAATATATTCATATAATAATCATCTTATTTTTTATCATTTTATACTATATTATAATTTTTTTTCATATAATATTTATATTAAATAATCGTATTTAAAATTATTAATCTAATTTCACTATTAGAAATTACTAAGTCTTTAAAGATACAGTATGAGTTAATATATAGCTATTCAGGTAGAGGACACAAACAAAAACAAATCTTTAGCCGTGCCTTTTTAGCTTTTTGGGGAAGAGGGGGCCATACCAATAAGGCAACTCTTTGCTTTATGAGAGAGGACCTAACCACACTTAGCTTTAAGAACATATAGGGAAAAAAATACATTAATTCAACATAAATATGTATGTATAAATTATTTTTAAACTTAGTGGACGGTCTGGCTTTTTGGATTATATATTTATGTATACACTTACTTTGTAAGTCTAGGGGGAAAAGATTGTTTAGGACACTTAGCTTTCTATACCGATATAATATAATTGATTAAGTTTTTTATCATAAATTGAACGATACTAATTAAATCAAAATATAAAAAGCAATAAATTTATTTACATAATAAAATAAAATTAAAGATATTTAGATCTTTTAATTTTTAAAAACAATTATTTCACTAAAAAATCATTCAAATTTTAAAAATATTTTTTTAAAAAAATAATTACTTACCTTATTTTTTAAATTTATTATTTCTTTTAAAATATAATATTTTTTATAAAAAATTTTATCTATTTTTATGAGTGTAATAAAATTTAATTATAACTTATAAATATAACATAAATATATATTTAATATTTTTTTATTTAGCAAATGTTAGCACTGATTAACTTTAAAAGATAAATGAAATTTCTTTTTGTTTTCTTTTAAATCATATAGTAGTCAATGACTATGAGCGAATGACTAATCATTGACCTACTAGTGGCTGACTTGGAACCCTGGTTATATGTGTTGCGCTTCAAATGTGATCCCTCCAATGTTAAGTTTGCAATCCGCAATTCCATGGAACTTGACGGTATGGCGTAAACAAGATGTACGTAATTGTAAGTTATTTGGAATTAATCTTAAAGAAATTCGAATTTGGTTCGTAGAGCTGTTAAATTATTTAATGATTTGAATTTGAATATTTAAATATTTAATTTAAGTAGTTAACAAATTTGATATTTATTTTTTATTTTTAATTAATATTAAAATTTTGTATAATTTTAGCTTAAGCATAAATAATAACGTTTGAAAGTAAAATTGAATTCAATTTTTATTAGTAAATCAATCTAATTAATGGAGTTTGAGTAGTTTAATTTTATTTTAAATTTAACTTAAATTTTAAAAATAAAATTTGATTAAATTTTAATTAAATTTCGAGACATAAATTTCAAATCAAACTTAAGCTTAAACTTCTTATTGTTTAGACTCAATTTGACTCGATTACATCCCACCTGCCGAAGAAAGCACCAAAACCCCATTCCACTCCCATTAGCATTCTATCCTGTTCACGTCCAGTTCACTTAACCTCTCAAATCTGCTTTCTTCCACAATTTGCTCAATTTCATCAGA
>JBBYHM010003385.1:1520-12186 GCA_038381775.1 Adansonia rubrostipa | reverse complement strand
AAAAGTTACTTCGAAGTTAGGAGATACATGCAGATATATATGGTTTCAACTTGCAAATTGCAATTGTTGGATAAATAATGAATATTTGTTTATTTATTTATTTATTTATTTATATTTATTTGTAAAAAAGAGATTGAAACTTTAGGGATTAAAAAAGAGAAATTTGCTAGTGAGGATTGAATTTCGTTATTTTATATGAACCATTTAGAGTAAATCTTATATATTGTTTTTTTCCATCACTTTACAACGTAGGAGAGTCCACTGGAAGCTAATCATAATAATGGTCTCTAAACGCGATCACCACGAATGATTATTTGCTAAAATAAAATGCATAATCAAGGATAAGTATAGGCAACAACCCCCACGAGGGAGAGGGACTGTCATAGCCAACTAATCAAGTTTAATATATATAATATATGTTCTTGCAATCAATTTGCTTAAGATTAATGGGCAGAATTTTAGCCCGTAAATCATAAGGAGTTTGTGCCTTGTGCTTGATGGAACTTGATGATGACGTCCAAGATAGAATATTCATCTACAGAAAAATTGGCTATCAGCCATTGCTTGCTCTCTTGACTTACCAGGGACTGGATAATTCCACTCATGATTAATTGGGGAAGTTCTAACTTAGAGAGCATTAATTTAATAGGCAAAAGGAAAAATTAACATGACGGTAGGGCATTTGAGATTTGAAACTTGATACTATGTGCCAGTTCACAAACTTGCTTTATAAACTTGACAATATTACATAATAAATTGAAAAAAAATTACATATTAATCTGACTCGATCCGATCTAAATACACAAAATCCAAAATGGATCCTAGGGTTGGCCAAGCCTGCCCAATAGAAAACAAGTGGTAGTTGATTCCCATTTCTCACAGATTTTTAGGTTTTCTTTTTACCCTCTAGTAAAAGTGTAAAAATTCTACTTTAGCAATGATAAAGAGAATAGAGTCTTCGATGCTCTATCATGAAAGTCTGAAACTCTGAACCAACCGTTAGCCTATCTTCTCTAATCGATACATTAGAAGCCAAAAAGTTCATTGTGATCAGCCAAGATGAATAAAAACTGAATATAAGACAAAAGTGTTTCCAGAAAAAATGATATAATTCACAACGTACGAAATAGAAAAGAATCAAAATAAAGTGGGGCACTCTTCTTTATAATTTACAGAAAGCTTCATAACTTTGATCTGTACTGATTGAAATGTTTTTGACCTTTTGTTAGAATATTGATCATGAGGCTGTGCTTTTAACTCATGAATGTTTAGAATTTTGTCTGGTAAAATGTCTGAAGCATGTAACTTAAGATCCATTTCAATGACCCACCTACTTGTCCTGACTGCCAACCCCAGGAGTTAAATTCTGCGTCCATCAATATCCCCAACTGCTATTAAACCCAAAAAAAAAAAAAAAAATTCAATGGTTTCTTGATATGTAGTCATTGGTAGCCCAAGCCCAGCCATTGGTCCAATCCAACATGTCCGTTCATTACTAAACCCAAATATTCAATGGTCCGACTCCCTCCACAGCTGGAAAATGAACAATCCCAACGCTGAGGGATGACAACAACTCGATTCAGTTGATTTTGAAAAGAAAAATAATAATGGTTTAATATTTCGTTTTTTAAAATATTGATTTAAGTATTGTATATAATCAATTGATTTGAATTGAGTTTTATCTCTGTTTGATTTATTAGCTTTTATTTTTAAAAAATTTTTACGATATTTTAATTTTTTTACTAACATAAAAATAAAATATTTATTTTATATATTAAAAAATTAAAAATAAATTTATTTTAATTAAAATAATTATAATTTTTTAATTTATAAATAAAAATAAATTAAAATAAATATATTTAATTAATACCTAAACTAAAACTGAACCAGCAAATAATAAAAATCAAATCAAATATTATAATTTGAATAATTTTAAATTTTTTTTACTTTTTTATCTTAAAACTCGATTCTAGTTTTGTAGCACGAAATTCGAAACATAGATAAAAAGGACAATTCATAAAGTTGATTGATGTATAGGTAAAAGCGTATATGGTTCATGACATGGATAGATGGCTAGCCTATTTGATTAAACAATGGCCTTATTCCTTTCTTTGCCGTGCAAAAAGACTTCCAAATTCTTTAACGTCTCTTCTCTTCCCCGCCACCTTTAGATCACGTAACCACAACATAAAAACCCTTCCAACAAACATTTCTGTCGTCATCAGCCAAATCTACCACTGAAACCTTGCCAACTATTAAAAAAAAAAACATGTCAGGCTCCGACAGGTTGCCGATCCGATACACACTGGAGGATTTACAGCCGCAAGGCACCCAACGCCAGCCCCAACAACCCATCAAACGACACCAAACTGCTCGAAACTATGCGCGTCGGGTTCGTGAAAGCTTCACAGCTAGAGTCACCAAAACACTATGTGCCATATTCTTATCTCTTCTTTTGGTTGTTGGCATTGTTGTCTTCATTTTATGGCTCAGTTTACGCCCTCATCGTCCGAGGTTTCATATCGTAGAATTTACTGTTCCTGCTCTGGCTCAACCCTCAGGGTTCGAGAATGCTCAAATAACATTCAATGTTACAGCCAGGAACCCCAACCAACAGATTGGAATCTATTACGACTCTATGGTCGGGTCAGTTTTTTATAAAGATCAACAAATCGGGTCAGCTCCTTTGCTGGACCCGTTTTACCAGGAGCCAAAGACAACTAGAATTGTGTATGCTACATTCGGAGCGGCCACGCTCACGGTGAACAGCAACCGTTGGAAGGAGTTTATGGACGACAGGCAACAAGGGACGGTGGTTTTTCGTTTAGAAATAACGTCAGTTATCAGATTTAGGGTTTCGACATGGGACAGTAAGCACCATAAGATGCATGTCAATTGTGATGTTGCAGTTGGTCCAGATGGATCGATCTTGCCGGCTTGGAAGAACAAGAAATGTCCGGTCTATTTCAGTTGATTCTTGCATATATTTATGTCTTTCTCATTTCCTTATGGTTTTGCCTTGTTGCACGGGGGAAAGTGTAGTTTCCTTTGCTTTATAATCATTCTTATTTGATTTGATTAATTTGTAACATTATGCATAAATGAAAATTATGATTGATACGCACATTTTTATACCTTTCAAGCTTAATTCGGATGTGACAAAAGTAAAACTTGCAGCTTAAGTTCTCTGCCTATGCCTAAAAGGAAAATCATGACAACTTAATTATAATTAGGCTTCCTTTTTTGAGACGAAAGACTTGATCAGAGTAGATGTTTCATGTGAAACCTCACTCTCATATCGAAAATCTTTAAAAATCTTTTATGATATATATATATATATATATAGGGAGAGAGAAATTTAATTCTATACTTGTAAAGCATATTTTGTGAGAAAAAACTATAAGACCCAATGGGTCGAAGCAGATAATATCTCGCAATGCAGATATCCATAAATGATATTAGAGTGTAATCACTAGCCATTGGGAGCAAATGTTACACCTTTGGAGCTATCTCTAGAATCTTGTGAGGGTTAAGTGTTACATCGTAATAGTTACTTTAAGAATTTTGTGAGAGTTAAGTGTTATATCGAGTTAATTGCTGCACCATGAAAGCCACCTTTAGAATCTTGCTGGAACTAAGTACTACATGGTGGGAGTCACTTTTAAAATCCTAATGTTTGGTGTGATCTTGGTTCTATGTAAAAACCTAAGCTTATACTTGTGTAACGCTTTTTGTGGATAAAACTGTGAGATTCATAAGTCAAAATAGATAATACCTCAAAGGTTGAGTGTAAGTCTCCACATCTTATTAAGCAATATTGCCCCTTTAGCCTCGTTATTTGGAAACAATCAAGGATACTTACAATATTTTCAATATTAAATATCAACTACGAATAGCATCACTATGATAAATATAATTCTTTTACATGTAGGAGAGTAGATTTTAGGATTTGCTTAAAAATTGAATTTCAATATGTTTAGAGTATATTCAAATTCTAAATATGTAATAATTGAGTTTCGGATGTTTCTCTTGCAGTATCTTATATATCGAGATTTAGTTGTTATCCTTTGTACGCTTACAAAAAAGATGAGTTAATTGTAAGTTACAAATTGCATATTCTAAGCCTTTTAGTTTAACCAAGGCTTCGAGAAGGAATCCTTGTGCAACAATTAGTCCTTGAAGCTCACATGTCACACAAAGCAAAGTAAGTCACTAAAAGAAAAGAATATAGTTCGTGTCTCCCTCGAAACGTTCATAAATGTTCCTTGCTAAACTTCCATCGATCCTTCAACTAATGGAAGTCTTAAGACTTAACTTTATTCTCACTCAAACAGCTATTCCCTGGACTCTGAGATAAACAAAATTCCATTACCAAGCTGATCTATCAAGTCAATCCTTGTGGACTCCTCTTTTTGTTCATCTTCTCCCAAGGAGTAACGATCCCAAACAATAATGTGTGAAACCAAAAACTTCTATTTATGGCTTCTTCAGGTTATTGGCCTGTTAGGCCTTGTTGCTCTTTGTCTATGGCTAGCGTTACGTCCCAGAAACCCCAACTATACTATTGTGAATTTTTCGGTCCCTGCTGTAAATGATAGTAATGCAACTGATCGTGGGATCATCCAGTACGCACTTGATATCTATAATCCAAACGAAGACTCAGGTATCTACTATGACGATATCTTCCTAATCTTTTATCATGGGATGGATACAGTGGGGAACAATACTATCCCTTCATTCTATCAAGGGAGAAATAGAAATCGTCAAGTGCTTGACCATGTCGATGTTGACACCCGGATCTGGGCAGCTCTTCGCAGCGCAATACTGAATGCTACAGCTGAATTAAGGGTCGAGTTGTCAACTAGGATCAAATATAAAACGTGGGGCATAAAGAGTAAGCACCATGGCTTACACAGGGAAGGAAAGATACCGATTGGCAAAGATGGGAAGATATCTAACAAGAAGAAGAAAGTTAAACTTCGGCATGCATAAAAAAAATGGAAACTAAGGGCTACACGATTTCTCTGAAGTAACGTTAATATCTTAACGTGTTTTTCTTCATGTATGTCACTTTCTTTTTCCCAGTATTTTATATATATATATATATATATATTCATGGGTTTCCGAATTAAAAGAAAAAGGAATTTTCATAGGTTAATGAATTTATTATAGGTATTTAATTGTAATCATCAAATGCAGACATCCAAATTAAACAATATTGATTTTCATAATACTAATTAGTTACCTTTCAAGTTGTTTTCCTAGCCTCAAATATCAAGTTGTTTTGATAATACTAATTAATTATAGTTTTCAATTGGAGACCTCGATCAGAATAGTGGAAATGACATCTAGCATTCTCTTTCTTTCCCTCTCTTTTCAAATTAATTATGAAAAAAGAAAAAATAGTATAAATTAGTAGAGAAGCAAGTGTTGAATCACTTGTCTAATGATCATGTCTACTTGATTTTCAGATATTTTGTATCACTTACGATTTTATTTATTCCTTCAAATTTGTTTAATGTTACAATATATATTCAAGTATTATCTTTTATAGATCTGTAAATTTAAAATTTTATCATCTCGTAAAGTATATTCTTGATTCGAGAAATATTACGTTGAACACCAGCACTGAACCGCAGTTTGTCTTTGCCAAACATGAATAGGAACATGCAAGGAAATAAACTTAATATGTTGAGGATGAGGAGAAATTATAGGGAGTGCCAAAACGTGAAGGAGTGGAAAGAAGAAAGTAGGTTTTTTTTTTTTTTTCTTTTGAAAATGAAAGGGCTAATGGAGGATAATCTTTTTCACAGTAACTGACATAACGACCGGGGGATGGTTTTGGTTACCATGACGATTAATCAAAGAACAGGAAAAGAGAGGAAAACGGTAATGTTTTTTGTTGGATTCGCAAATGCTAGAAATGATATGGGCCTTTATCACGTTTTGGCCCATAGATAAGTGGGCAACAAATTTAATAAAATAAAATAAATATGTTTCCAAAATACATAATAAGATATTAAAAAAATTAACATAATAATAAGAATAATAATAATAATAATAATAATCAATTTCTTAATATGTTTAGACTATGAATAGTTTTTTTAATCTTTTTTTTCTTTTTAAATTTTTGTAGTGACAATGTTATAACTTTCTAATTGCTTATTTTAAAAGGGAAGATACAAAAATTTGGATCAATTGAAAAATGATTAAATAATGTATTAAATCATTAAATTTAAATTATCATCCAATATTTGACTTTTCAATACAGCCCTTCTTCAATAACCTAGTAGGTGAGAAGTGTAACCAAAAAGAAAGGTTTTTCTTTCCTTTTTTCCTTTTCTTATTTTAAGTTATTTAATTTGGGTTAAAACAACAGCAAGGGCGTGTATTTGCGGGCAAAGGTTTTTTTTTTTTTTTCATTTATTTAATTAATTAGCCTTGGATAGATGCATGCTGCACATTGTTACATCGAAATTGAAGTGTAATATTTTGACTAAATTGAGATTTTTATAATATCCACAGAGGAATATACAATATCATTTGCAGTCAATTTTTTTATAAAAATATCGTAATTTAAAAATAAAAAAATATTAAAATTTGGATTATAAATTTATTGAATATTATTTTTTAAAATAATTATGTAAATCTGACTTTCAAATTCAAAGCACCTACCTATTGTCTTCATCACAAACCAATCCAACAACTAGTGGAATGGGGGATTGGGACCATTACCATAAAATATCCTCAGCAACGACAATTATGCAATTAATGAATACAAATTTTCTGAGAAAGATTTGGAGTAGAAACTCTTGTATTAACCTATCAGTGGGCTAAGCTTGTTTCAGTCTTTGCGGTCGGCTTTGTTGAATATTAATGGTCACCGCGTGATTACCATGCTTCTCATTCAATGGACATTTTCTTCCAAGACTCATCTTTTTGGCTATCCAAACCATAAATAATTCCCTTGCAGTACGTTAAAGTTCAAATTTGATTATAGTCATTGGTAAACTTCGGGAACTCGAACTCAAAGTCAAATTCAAATTCAAATGCAAAGGGGGTATTGGTTAATCGAAAAGTGGGTCCAATGGAAATAATAAAGTATTGACTTGTAGCATATATTATTAGTCCTGATAGTGTAGGTAATCGGTGGTCCATTGGAATCTATATCTAAAATTCCAGTCACTTAGCCACCATTGATGTTGTGCCGCAGGTCAGTTCATCTAATCTAATCAATTTGAATATCTATTTACGTATAATCCTAAGCTTACTCGAGGAAACCTCACCAACCGTTACGAACACTTAAGCCCCCTTCTTAGCCGTAAAATTTTCCCGCACAAATGGTCGTACACGCCTCCATGGATAATTTGATTCTTCCGTTCAGCCAATTGATGTACTTTTTTTTTTCTTTTGGTTGAAAACAAATGCAGCTGCCTGGACAACAACCATGGATGGCCCTCGAATTAATCTATAATGATTAGATTTCCACATGCCTTCTTCACATTACTTTAATATATTAAAACATGTTACCTTACTTATATTAAATATATTATTCTCTTTGATCATCCAAGAATCTCATAAGATTTTATCATCTGAAAGTGTATTTCTTTAGCTCGAACTAATTATCTCTACTTTAAGAGAATCTTTTAGCCAACTCAAGGACTCTTGTTTAAGGGAGACGTCCTTAATTCAAACAAAAAAAAAACACACTTTCGAATGATAAAATCTTGTAGGATCTATGAGTGAACAATACTTTTGATATAAGTATACATAAAATGACCATTATACCCTGATACATAGAATAACGCGAGAGAAACATTTTAAAACCCGATCATCACGTAACCAAATGAAAAATCAATGGCCAACTTATTATCATTTCCCTTATTGTATTATTCTATGTAACTGCTCCATTCGCTATTATTTACAACCATTTTAAGTACGATTAGAGGTAGAAGTTATTAAAGAACTCCCTCAGATAGGCTTCAAACGTCTACCATGACAATAAAATATATATAATTTGTGTTAATTGCTATTAAAACAAGTTATTATCACTGACCATTAAGCCAATCGTTATGAATGACATTTAACTTAACAAAGACATGTGGTACAAAAAATCAAAAAGATAATTATGGGGGTGATTGTCAGGTTTAGTCTGAATCTACTAATCCTTCCTAAATTTCCAGCTTTAGTAAGGTGGAAGTTTCCCCGTGATGTTCATTACTTTTAACCATATCTAGAATTTATGACCACAAGGAAATGTCATGCAGCCTATAAAGACTTTCCTAGGTAACTTCCATATTTACAGTCTTTCAAGCCAAAAAAGTAATGCCAAGAAACCTAGTCCATAGAAAGGGGCAAAAAAAGAAAAAAAAAAAAAAAAGGGCAATTATGCACTTTCGGCTATGCTTTTGCTAATCTTAAGTCTGTTCGTGCTCTCTATTGAAGCTTCTCCAAATCTTCTCTTCACTTTTTGCTCGGACACTACAAAAAACTAAACAAGTAACAGCACATTTGGAAACAACCTTAAGCGGACTCTTGAGTCATTGCTTTCCAATACTTCGGGGACTGGCTTCCATAGGACCTCGATTAGAGATGGTTCTGATCAAGTTTATGGTACAGCACTTTGCCAAGGAGATGCCATCCCTAGGTTATGTAAAAGATGCGCAAAAATTGCCAGCGACAAAATCCTGAACCTATGCAAAACTAAAGAAGCAATTGTCTGGTATGATTTATGTCAGGTTCACTACTCATTTCAGAACAGTTCCTTGATGGTTTATACTGGAAAGTTCCCGGACTCGAACAATCAGGAGAAAAATATATCAAAACCTGGTCGTTTCAATGTTGTATTAACGTTTTTGATGCGGAACATGATGCAGCAAAGGTTTCCAAGTTCATGTTTGCATTTGGAGAAGTGAAGTTTAATAAGAGGGAATCATTATATTGGTCTTGTTCAGTGCACCAGAGATATTTCTCGCAGTGATTGTGGAAATTGTTTAGAATCAGCTCTTGAAGATCTTCATGGCTGTTGCGATTCTCGTAGAGGAGGAACTGTTCTGAGCAGGAACTGTAACGTGAGGTTCCAACCGTGCCGCTTTTATAATGCCTTAAGTTTTCCATTAAAATACCCAAAATCTGCAGATACAAACATGAAAATCACTTAATACCTTTCTTCATTGAAGCATTAAATTTCAATCATTCTAAACTATGTTTTTAACCAAATTCTTTGCCCTGAAAAACGGGAGATAAATGGAGCAGTGGGATGGTTATGGCAGTTGTATGTCCAACAACATTGATTCTTGCATGGCTCTAGTGTTGTCTATTATCCATGGGAGAAAGGGACACAAAAAGGTAAAATGCTTTTAAAATTGCCCACCGTCTTTGGCACAGTTTAAAAGTTACATAAGAGTTATGACCACTTTTTTTTTTTCTCTGATAAGTTTTGTCTTTGTGCCCGGATTTACGTCTGATGTATGACTTTGTAAAATTCAAGGGTGAACTTCCAAATGGGAAGGAAGTAGCAGTTAAAAAGGTTGTCAAGGAGGTCACGGCAAGGCCTAGAAGAGTTGAAGAATGAAGCACACTATTAATTGCAAAACTTCAACATAGGAACCTTGTAAGGCTATTGGGATATTCAATAGGAGAGGAAAAGCTGTTCATATACGAGCTTATGCCGAACACAAGCCTTGATTTCTTCGTCTTTGGTAAGTACCCTTTATTGATCTTCCATTGTACACTTAACTCGTGAAACTTTTTTTTTATCAAATGATCTTTGGTTTTTAATCTCAGATTCGGAGAAAAGATCGCAGCTTGATTGGAAGACATGCTATGACACTATCAGTGGTATTGCTAAAGGACTTCTTTATCTTCACGAGGACTCCCGACTTAAAATCATCCATAGAGATCTAAAACCCAGAATGTTTTTGTCCATAGGACTTCTTTAACGTCGTCATGGATTGCCTCTTTTTTGAATTCTGGCATTGAACCAGAGCTTTAAATAATGGCCTTAATGCAAAGTTATGGACATTATTGAGTATTTTTGAACTTCTTTGTTATAGATATTTACCCCAATTTTAGTAACGTTCGATACATCAATACAATAAGTAATCGCAATTTAAATCCTTGCATCCGACAGCAACTTGTTTTTGCCAAACATGAAAAGGAACCTGCAAAGTAATAACCTGAATATGTTGATGATACGAAGAAATTATGGAGAGTGTCAAAACGTGAAGGAGTGAAAAGAAGAAAGTGCCAATGGGGAGGATAATCATTTCAGCGTAACTGACATAATGGACGAACGAATTGGAGACGAGATGAAAATAGCAACGTTTCTTTTCTTTGGGCTGGGGCAAAATGGATAATGTGGGGCCTTTAATCAGGTTTTCGACCAAAAACAAGTGGGCCAAATCTTCATAATTTTGAAATTAAGATGAAAAATTATCTTTGTTAATGACAATGAAAAACCCTATCAACGAATTTAATAGGACTATATATGTTTATGAAATGTAAAAAGGAATAGTTGTTAGTTTCTTTAATCCGTTTGATGGATGTGCAAAAAATGGACTCGTATTTAAATTATGATTTATTTTTTGTATTTATTTTTTTCTTTAAATTATTAGAGTGACGATGTTTTGACCTTTTAATTGTTTATTCTTAAATGAGGATATAA
>JBBYHM010003364.1:0-12188 GCA_038381775.1 Adansonia rubrostipa | reverse complement strand
TAGGCAAGAGAGAAGGAAGTGAGGCTTGGCTATTTATGGGAGTAGGAATGGGATATAGAGAGAGAAAGGAGGCACTGCTGGTGAAACTTAAGGGAAAATAAGAAAAGAATTAACATTGAGGTTTTTAAGTATATGGGTAAAATAGTAAATTAATAATAAAATATTATAAATATATTATAATGAAAAAGTTTGATTAGGCTTATGAGCTACTCGAACCAAATATCAAAATACTTAAATTCGGCTCGCTCGATAACTTGAGCTACTCAAGCTCGAGCTCAACTCAATAATGATAGAATCGAGCTCAAGTTTTTTCTAAGTCGAATTCAAGTAGTTTGTGAGCGTAGGTATCTTTTTTACACCCCTAAAGGCACCAAAACACTCGACCCCTTTTTATGAAGGTATTGACATTTTAGTGTCTTTAACATGACAGTGCCAAAGTTGTTGGTACCTTTTTATTGAAGGCGTAATCCATTTTTTTTCATTTTTTCTTTTAAATTTTTTATAACATTTATAATAATTTAAATCTTACTACCAAAAAAATTAAATCCTTATGCTGTTTGGATTAGACATCTTTTTTGTAGCCAACTACCCATTTTAAACTATTTCATTCACTTAAATAATTCTCAAGTTAGTATTTAGAGAAAAAGGGGACACAACCATTAACTCATAGCCTTATTTAATAAGGTAATATCTTTCATTTTTTTTTTTTTAGAAAATGGTAATGTTTTCTCTTATAAACAGTCAATAGCAAAAATTAGCTGAAAGAAAAGGGACAGCAGTTCACTTACTTTATCATTAGAAAGAAATAAATAAAAAATAATGCAAATGACCAAAATTTGTTGGGATAAGGTGTACGATTAATGCACCTGGTATCCTTTCTTGAAATTACTTGTAACACAAAAATCAAGACTCAAGAGACATGATAAAAAAAAGCCGACTTTGGGGTATTTCACTTAATTGTACTCTTATGGATCCATTAATTAATTTTTTTGCATTATAGAAATAATTAACAAAAATTCTAATAGAAGTGGATGGAAATATAAAAGAATACCTAACTCTGCACATAACATAAACTATAGAGTCTCAAAGCATCAAAGTTAAAATCACAAGGTCTCGATCTGTATATGGCCTACGCTACAAGGTAGTTTAGGATAATCCCTCCCCCTTTTTTTTTTTTTCTTGTTTGGATTAGGGCAAGAAAGAAGGAAGGGAAGAAAAGAAAAAGAAAAAGAAAAGAAAAAAAGAAGAAACAAAGAAACAAAAGAAGGGAACAAAAGGAAAGACAACAAGAGAAAAAGAGAAAAGGAAGAAAGGGGAAGCTAGGGGAAAGGAAAGAAAGGTGAGAAAAAAAATTTTTTTTTTGTATTCTTATTATTTTCATATATTTAAATTATTATAAAAATTTTATTATTATAAAAATTTATATAAAATTTTATACATTAATAATTCCTTATATAGTTTTATCATGTTCAAGTTATTTTTCTTGTTGCTTTTAATTAATTTTCTATGTTGTGTTTGTAGGCTTAATTTTGAAAAAAAAAATGTGATTTCATGTTGTACTCATGTCATATTTCAATTTTGATGTATTTTGTATAATATTTCATAGTGATTCAATTTAAAAAAAAAAATTGTAATAACATGTCCATATTCTTGGGTTTTTTCTATTGGTGTTCGTGGTTTTTTCGCATTCAAAATATTATAAAGTTATAGATTTTTACATTAATCATTGGTTTTATATATATTTTGATATATTTATATATTCATATTATGTACAAATCATTTTTTGCCTCATATCGTGTCTTAATTATTTTTTCATACTATTTTTATTTTGCATCTCAATTTATTTCATGCATTTTATAGTTTAGCACAGTGATTCGATTTTAACTCTAAATTTATTTACTTAAGATATTAAAATATAAAAATATTTAAATAATTTAAAATAGTGGTCATTGTTTTATTTTTAAATAATATATTTAAAGTTTTATGTGTCGATTTAAGATCCTTATCTGATTAATTGAGGAAAAAGTTAAAAAATAAAAGACATTAAAAAGGTTTGGCCTTTACATTCACTTACAACTCGATTCAAGATTCATGCTCAAGTTGCTTGAGTAAAAAGTTTTGTAACACGATTTAAGATTCGTATCCAATTCACTCGAAAAAATAATTTTTATTTTTAAATAATATATTTAAATGAGTTGATCCGTTTATTCACTCGTTAGTCGATTTATTATCTATATAAGACCACTTAGGGAAAAAGTTTTTTTTTTCGTTTTTCTAAATGATATATTTAAAGTAATTGGTTCAATGTAGACTCACAAGTTAATTTAAAATCTATACCTAATTATAAATATTTATCATAGATTTAATTCGTACTCAATAGAATATAATTTGCTATTAATATTGTTACAATTTAAAATAAAAAAATTAAATCAAAATATAATTTAATTTTCTTTATTTTTTTCTTTATTTTTCCTTTTTTTCAAAAGATAAAAATCAAAATATGCAAAAATATATATAATATAAAATTTAATTTAATAAATATAAAGTAATAAATAAACTATTATAATTATTTTTAAATCAGTAAGAGAACAACGAAAACAAATAATAAATATTAAAAAAATTAATACATAAAACTAAAATTATGTAAAATATTCTTCCTAAATATATATTTTTACTACATAATGAATTACTAGAAAAAGCGATGAATAAAAGAATATTTATCAAACTTTGAAAATAAATGAATAATAACAATGAAATAAAAATCAGTAATCTTACTTTCATGCATAAAAAGTCAAAATTTATTTTTAACCTTTAAAAAAATTCAAAGACTTATATTAATATTATTCAAGAAAATATTTGAACGGTACGATCGATTTTGAAATTTATTCTATCAAAACATCAAGTACTCACTGCTGCGGAAAAGGAAAAGACCAAGAACCAGTCAAAAAGACAAAAAATTAGTTTAATGCCCGTCCAACAGACAGGCGCCAAATGAATGGACGCCTTCAACGTGAAGGCGCCAAGTGCTTCAGCGTTTTTAATGACGTAAACATGAAAAATAAAATACCAATATGGCAAAAATAATAATATTTTAAATAATATGTATTAAATCAATAATATTTTGATTGTTAGTTTAATTATAATTAGTGGTATAATGAAAAAGCCCACAGTTTCATTTCACTATCCGTGTAAAAACACATTTTTTTTTAGAAGGCAAAATCTGTCATTGCACATAGTTAAGTTTTTATAATTTTATTGCTAAAATAACCTTTTAACTTTTAAATCGTATTAAAATAAATTTTTAATATAAGTTGAGTTTAGATTGCATTAACAAACATTCTATTTATTCAAGCCTACATAACCTAATATATGTGTAAAATTATTATAATAAATTATATAAAATATATTATAAACAAAGATACGATAAAAAATATAATATGAATATATAAATTTTTTTAATTTAAATTCATGAGCGCAACGTAAAAAAATTAATTAAAAGTAATATAAAATAATACGAATATAATAAAAATACATAAATATATAAAAATATAAATTATTAATATATAAAATTGTATATAAATTTATAATAAATTTTTTAAAAATAATTTAAATATAAAAAATAATATTAATACAAAAAAATTTATCTTATTTTTTCTCTCATTCTTTGCTTTTCTCTTTCTTTCATTTTCCTCTTTTCTCTGTCACATTTCTCGAGCAACCCTTTTGTTGGTGTAATCCTGATTCATTGAGATTTTTTTTTGAATAAGTCATGGTTGTTAGGAGTTAGTGGCTACTTTTATGGCAGTAGTGAGTCATGTTTTTCCTTATTTTTGGGTTCAAGTAGTTAGTGGTTCTATTAAGTTTTTGTCTATAAATTAGTGTATTTTCATTGTAACAAAAAATTGCAATTTTACTATCAAATAAAAGTCTTGGTTTATCTCTAATTTTCTAGTATATTCTTAAGTCTTCTTGCTAACAGTGGTATCCGAGCTATGGCTATGAATAGCTCGACCCAAGTTTTTGTTCCAATCTTGGATGGAAAAAATTACAATCAATGGACAGTCTAGATAAGAGTACTTTTCGATTACCACGAGTTGCTAGGGGTCATGGAGAAGGGCTTTGAGGAACCTGGAGAAAGTGAAAGTGATACACAAAAGGCTACTTACCGTGAAAACAAGAAAATGGATAAGAAGATGCTTTTTTTCATACATCAAAGAGTGACAGATGAAGTATTTGAGAAGATTACAGCTGCGACGACGTCAAAACAAGCATGGGATACACTAGTGATGACATATAAAGGTGCTGACAGAGTAAAAAAAAGTGAGACTCCAAACATTAAGGCATCAGTATGAAATATTGCAATTGGAGCCCACTGAGTCCATAGCAAACTATGTAAGTTGATTCCTGGCATTGACAAATCAAATGAAATTATATGGAGAGAAGCAAGAGGAGCAAGCTATAGTTGAAAAAATTTTATGATCGTTGACTTTCGAATTTGACCACATTGTGGTGGATATTGAAGAAGCTCATGATTTGTCCTTGATGTCTGTTAATGAATTGGCTGGTACTTTGCAAGCTCATGAGCAATGGATGAATGAGAAGAAAGCTAAGAAACAAATTGAGCAAGCTCTACAATCCCAAGCATCTATTAAAGGTGGTCAAAATGGTGATGCAAGCAAAAAGCAAGATAGTTTTCTAGGAAGAGGACGAGGACGAGGTAGCCGATTCCCAAACAATCGAAGTTGTGGTGATTATTGCAATAATTTTGGGTCTGGAGGTAACCAAGGCAATGACCGAAAGAGATTAGATTCTAATTGACATCAACATACAAGGGGCCATAGATGTGGACGCGACAAAGGACGGTATAATAAATCCAATGTTGAATGTTTCTCATGTCATAAATTTGGTCATTATTCCGATGAATGCAGATACGAAGGTAATGATCAGAGGGCTCATTATATTCAACAAGATGAGGAAGAAAACCATACTCTTTTGATGGTTACTTTAGCCAGCAAAATGACAGACTATCCCACATGGTTTCTTGACATTGGTTGTACTAACCATATATGTGGCAAGAGGGATTTATTTGCAGATTTTAATGAATCCTTTAATACAACAGTCAAATTTGTAGATGACAGTAGCATACCGGTGATGGAAAAAGGGCAGATTCTTATCAACTTGAAAAATAGAGATAAAAAATATATCTCAGATATTTTTTATGTACCACGAATGAAGACAACTTGCTAAGTGTGGGTCAGCTGGTTCAAAAAGTGTATGAGATGATTCTTCATGATGGAAAACTCTCTATTTGTGATAAGAAAGGTACACCTATTCTTATGGCTCCCATGAAAAAGAATCGCATATTTCAAGTTAATATTTTTCTGGTTGTGTTTATAATTGTCTTAGTGCAACTATAAAAGATGAGTCTTGGTTATGGCACTTACGGTTTGGACACCTAAATTTTCATAGATTAAAATTACTTGCTCAAGGAAAATTAGTGAGAGGCTTGCTTTGTATTCAGCATCCTGAACAATTATGTGAAGCATTTATTATTGGGAAACATCATAGAACACCATTCACAACAGAAAAACAGCAGCAAGCTTCTCAACCGCTTGAGCTCGTTCACTCCGTTGTTTGTGACACAATGAATGTAATGTTAAACGACAACAACAAGTATTTTTTGACTTTCATTGATGATTTTACTCGCAAAATATGGGTTTATTTCCTTTAAAGAAAGTTAAAAGTATTTGATTATTTCAAGAAGTTTAGATTGCACGTTGAAAGGCAAAGTGGCTATCCTACAAAAGTGCTACGTACTGATGGTAGAGGTGAATACACCGAATTTAAAGAGTATTGTGAAGAATAGGGTATTCAACATGAAGTCATGTTTTCGTACACTCTTCAGCATAATGGGGTTACGGAATGAAAGAACAGAACAATGTTAGACATGGCGAGAAGCATGTTGAAGACCAAAAGCATGCCTAATTCTTTTTGGGGTGAAGCTATTTTTTGTTTTATGTACATACTAAATTGATCTCCGACAAAGAGAGTTTTAAATTGTACCCCTGCAGAAGCATGGAGTGGTTTCAAACCAAGTGTGAAACATTTGAAGGTGTTTGGAGCTATCGCTTATGCTCATATTCTAGCAGAAATAAGAACAAAGTTAGATGATCGAGCAAAAAAAACTGTTTTTATTCGTTATAAACAAAGAGGATACAAGTTGTTCAATCCTGTGATGAAGAAAGTCATTGTTAGCCGGGATGTCACTTTTGCTGAAAAAGAAGCTTGGAACTGGAATGAGAACAATCCTAGAGATCAAAAAAGTGTATTCTTTCTCCTCTTAAGGAAGAAGGAGAGGTGCCCAGCATTAATGAAGAACCTCCAGCACCATCTACCTTGCCGAATAGTTAAGTTAAACTTGAGAGGCCTTGACGCCGTTGCCAGCCACCACTACACCTATAAGATTATGAGGTAAATCTTGATGATAGTGTTGATGATGATGAAGAGTTAGTGCATTTTGCCTTCTTTATAGATGTTGAACCAATGACATTAGAGGAAGCATTTCAAAATCTAAAATGGATGACAGCCATGGGTGAAGAACTTAAAGCAATTGAAAGAAACAATACATGGGTCCTTACTGATCTCCCATAAGGCCACAAAGCAATTGATGTCAAGTGGATTTTCAAAACAAAAATGACAGCAAATGGAGTGGTGGAAAGATACAAAGCAAGGCTGGTAGCAAAATGATTTGAACAACGTTCAGGCTATGATTATCAAGAGGTGTTCGCTCTGATAGCTGAAATGGAAACAATCAGGCTTATGATTGCTGTGGCTACATAAAACCATTAGAAAATCCATCAAATGGATGTAAAGTCGGCATTCCTTAGTGGTCCACTTGAAGAGGAGGTGTTCATCAAACAACCACTTGGTTTTGTGAGGCAAGGGAGCAAGGACAAAGTTAACAAACTGGAAAAGGCATTATATGGCCTAAAACAAGCTCCATGAGCTTGGAATAGGCGCATTGATTCTTTTTTCCTTGATGATGGCTTTAATAAATGCTCTTCCAAGCATGCCTTATATATGAAGGTCAGCAATTCTGGTGATGTTTTGATGATACGTTTATATGTTCATGATTTAATATTTACAAGCAACTGTACAAGCATGATTGAAACCTTTAAGCAATCCATTATGAAAGAATTCGAGATGACTAATCTGGGTCTTATGTCATATTTCTTTGGTGTTGAAGTAGTTCAAGGAGATAATGGAATTTTTATATCTCAAAAGAAATATGTTACTGATATCTTGAAAAAGTATCAGATAGACAGTTGCAATCTGGCAAAGACTTCTATTGAAGTTGGCACAAAGCTTACAAAAAAGGAGAAGGGCCACTTGTTGATTCAACCTAAGCATGAGGTATCTTACTTATACAAGTCCGGATATTTCTTCTGGAGTTAACTTAATTAGCAGATTCATGGAGTCACCACATCAATCCCATTTGCAAGTGGCCAAATGTATCCTACATTATTTAAAGTGTACTCATGATTTTGGCTTGTTTTACTCTTCCACTCATAATTGTTCACTTGTAGGATACTCAGATAGTGATTGGGCTAGAGATGTGGACAATTGAAAAAGCACTTTAGGCTATTATTTTATTCTTGGCAGTGCAGCGTGTTCATGGTCGTCAAGGAAGCAACCTACAGCTGCACTTTTAACATGCGAAGCAGAATACATTGCTGCAGCTTCCAGTGCTTATCAAGCCATTTGGTTGACAAACTTATTGAATCATATGCATATTCCACTTAAGGGAACCTTGAAGATATTTGTTGATAATAATTCAGCAATTAATTTGGCAAAAAATCCAGTTGTGCATGGAAGAAGTAAACATATTGACATTCGATTCCATTTCTTAAGGGACTTGGTTGAGAAGAAAAATGTTGAATTGAAGTTTTGTAAGATTGAAAATCAAGTGCCAGGCATCTTAACAAAACCATTGAAGTTCGATACATTTGAAAAGCTAAGGAACATGCTTGGGATATCTGTTTTACAGAATCAGGATTAAAGGGAAGCGTTGATGTAATCCTGATTCATTGGGATATATTTTTTTGAATAAGTCATGGTTGTCAAGAGTTAGTGGCTATTTTTATGGCAGTAGTGAGTCATGTTTTTCCTTATTTTTGGGCCCAAGTAGTTAGTGGTTCTATTAAGTTTTTGTCTATAAATTAGTGTATTTTTGTTGTAACAAAAAACTACAATTTTACTATCAAATAAAAGTCTTGGTTTATCTTTAATTTTCTGGTCTATTCTTAAGTCTTCTTGCTAACACCTTTCTCCCCTTTTCTGTCTTCCATCGTTCTTCTTTCCCTTCTCACCTTTCATCCCTTTTTTCCCACCTCAACCCCCTGACTTGTGAGCACCTAACAAAACTTGAGGAATAGAAATGCTATAATACTTTCTACTGTATTTTTAGCCTTCTTGTTTTATTATAGTTACTATAAATTTCAATATTGAACATTTGTTGCAACGTGGCCGAATACGAATCCTAACCAAGCCCAACTTAAATGGCCTTCGCTCCTATATTTATTAAATTTATTAATATTTTATATTCTCTTATTTGTATAGGCTATATCATTATCATCATTTTTTCATTTTGGGGACTGGGTGATCGAGATAAACCGCTCACTCGATTTAACCCTAAATAGTCATTACAAAATAACTATTTATTTGGAGTTGCCACCAATCTATTTAGGCTAGGTGAGATTGGTCACCTATCGAAGTGCGTATTTTGAGGGTTACGAAACCCTAAAATACTAATTCCAAGGTTTGCCACCATACCAGAGATCATATAAAAGGATTCAGGAATCGGTTACAATCACAAGTAAGGATCGACCCTCTCACGATGCCCAAAAACCAAAGATCATATAAAAGGATTCAGGAGTCAGTTACAATCACAAGTAAGGATCGACCCTCTCATGATGCCCAAAAATCAGTACCTTATTAATCATGAGTTAACTTAAATTTTAATTTTTATTTGGTTTCAACATTAGATGTTTAATATAGTACTTCATTATAAAAGTTTATTATTTCGAGAAAGTCAGGTTTTAATGTTTCTAGAAATCACAAAATTATTTGTCAATTCCCGGGGAACCGGGTGAGCACGAATTCTCAATCATATCCCATCGGAGAACCATACGAAATATGAAAGGTTTTATATTGTTTTAAAATTGAAAAAAAAAATCTCGACTTCTCTTTTGAAAAGGTTATCTCGCTATTAAAATAATCTGTAGAATTCCTCACATATACTGGTAAGAATCCTACATATCAATTTAATTGGGAGACATTGCCTTATTTATAAAAATAATTTTGTTATATATAAAAAACACCTATTCTATGACCTAAGAATGACATAATATAATGGACATGTTCTTAATGTGTACTTCCGATATGAAAGTATCCCAGCGTTCACATAAGATGTGACTCAAATATTAAGTTATGAAAATATTCTAAGTGCATACCTTCAACATGAAAGTATCCCGATAACCCCAATGGGTCTTAAGATGATCTTGGAAGGCTAAACCAATCCTAAAAATTCACCTTTGGCGTAAAAGCATCCCGGTGAGCAAAATGACCAAAATGCCCTTAGGGTATATCTTCGACATAAAATTATCTCGGTGACCCTAATGGACCTTAAAATGATCTTGGTAGTCTAAACAAATCCTAAAAATTCACCTTCGACGTAAAAGCATCTTGGTGAGTAAAATGACCAAAATGCCCTTAGGGTATACCTTCGACATGAAAGTACCTCGATCACCCTAATGGACCTTAAAAGGCTAAAAGAATCCTAAACGTGCCCCTTTGGCATAAAAGCATCCCGTGATAAAAATTACAAAAGTACCCTTAGGGTATTCCTTTGACATGAAAGTACCCAGTAACCTTAATCGACCTTAAAAAGCTAAAAGAATCCTAAACGTGCACTTTTGGCATAAAAGCATCCCATTGAGAAAAATTATGAAAATGCCCCTAGGGTATTCCTTCGACATGAAAGTACCCGGTAACCCCAATGGACCTTAAAATGACCTTAAAAGGCTAAAAGAATCCTAAACGTGCACCTTTAGCCTAAAAGCATCCCAGTGAGAAAAATTACAAAAATGCCCCTAAGGTATTCCTTCGACATGAAAGTACTCGGTAACCCCAATGGATCTTAAAATGACCTTAAAAGGCTAAAAGAATCCTAAACGTGCACCTTTGGCATAAAAGCATCTCGAAGAGGAAAATTATGAAAATGCCCCTAGGGTATTCCTTCGACATGAAAGTACCCGATAACCCTAATGGACCTTAAAATGATCTTGGTAGTCTAAACCAATCCTAAAAATTCACCTTCGGCATAAAAGCATCCTTGTGAGCAAAATGACCAAAATGCCCCTAGGGTATATCTTCGACATGAAAGTACCTTGGTAACCCCAATGGACCTAAAAATGATCTTGGTAGTCTAAACCAATCCTAGAAATTCACCTTTGACGTAAAAGCATCCCGGTGAGCAAAATGACCAAAATGCCCTTGAGGTATACTTTTGACATAAAAGTATACCGGTAACCCTAATAGACCCAAAATGACCTTAAAAGGCTAAAAGAATCCTAAACGTGCACCTTTGACATAAAAGCATCTCGATGAAAAAAATTACAAAAATGCCCCTAGGGTATTTCTTCGACATGAAAGTACTCGATAACCCTAATAGACCTTAAAATGACCTTAAAAGGCTAAAAGAATCTTAAATGTGCACCTTTGGCATAAAAGCATCTCAATGAGAAAAATTATGAAAATGCCTCTAGGGTATTCCTGAAAATGCCCCTAGGGTATTTCTTCGACATGAAAGTACTCGGTAACCCCAATGGACCTTAAAATGACCTTAAAAGGTTAAAAGAATCCTAAACGTGCACCTTTGGCATAAAAGCATCCTGGTAAGAAAAATTATAAAAATGCCCCTCGGGTATTCCTTCGACATAAAAGTACCCGGTAACCCCAATGGACCTTAAAATGACCTTAAAAGGCTAAAAGAATCCTAAACGTGCACCTTTGGCATAAAGAATCTCGATGAATAAAATTACAAAAATGCCCCTCGAGTATTCCTTCGACATGAAAGTACTCGGTAACCCTAATGGACCTTAAAATGACCTTAAGAGGATAAAAGAGTCCTAAAATGCTCACCTTTAGCGCAAAAGAGTCTCGATGAGCAAAATTACAAAATGCCCTTAGGTTTTTTAAATTACATTTCGTATTCTTCAAAAAACTGAACAACTACGAAAAGTTTTGAATATTTCTATACCCCTACGGAATGCCATAGGAATAACAAAAATTTCTAAAACCAGTAGAATGACTATTTTACCCCTTTAATATAATAATTTGCTATTTAGTCCCTACACTTTTCTAGAACTTCATTTTAGTCCCTACATAATAAAGTAACCTAAAAATTAAAAAAGAAATCGTATGAAATTATGTATGAAAATGCAGTCAATATATCAACCAAAAATTTAACCAAATACCTTGCCCTAAACAAATTTTTTTAATTTGCAAAGTAACCCCTAAACTTTATAAAATTACATTTTGACCCCTATATGGTAAAGTACCACAAACAAAGCATTAAAAATCATCAAAACAGCAAGAGAATCAACATGAATATCATGGTAAAGATATGTAAGAAGGTTCAGCCAAGCACCTTTGACCAAAAAATAAAATTTTTTATTATTTGCAAACTAGCCCCTAAACTTTGAGAAAATACAAAATGCACCTTAAAATGTGAAAAGTACCTAAAGCTTGGTATGAAATACCCAAAATCAGTTTCCAAGTTATCCATGAAGTTTTTGGTCAAATCCTTTGACCATAAAATAAAGAAATTTCTATCATTTGCAAATTAGTCATACAATTTAGTCCCTAATTAACCAAAACCATCATGAAAACACATCACTGAGGCATGAAATCAGTTTGGAATCAGCAACAAAACATAGCTAAAATACTCATTAAGGTTCGGCCAAACATATAGGTCTAAAACAATTTTTTTAATTTTTTAGGGATTAGCCCCTAAACTTTTTTATATTTACAAAATGACCCCAAAAAAATAATACAAGCATGAATTTCGGCCAATACCTAAACAACCTACCAACCATCTTTTCTAAACTCAATAATCACATATTCAC
>JBBYHM010003343.1:1351-12189 GCA_038381775.1 Adansonia rubrostipa | reverse complement strand
TTTAATCGGGCCTATTTTTTTTGTCCAGGCCCATTTTTCGGGCCTATTATGTTTGTCCAAACCCTCCCAAATTTCGGACGGACTTTCGGGCTCGGGCGGGTAGCCCGGCCCTTGAGCAGGTCTAGTTCAGCCCGAAAGATGAATTATTGTTTGTAAATTAATAAAATTTAAAAATTATTTTTATATCAATATTTATATATTTTTATAATTAAATTTAAATAAAATTTTTTTTATTATTAAATAATAATTCAAATTAAGTTGATTCAAATTATGAAAATTTGTGTCTAAGGCTTTATCTCGCACGGGCAAATAATTTGGCTTATGGAATGAAGTTGATTTCGTAATTAATATTTTATTTTTTTTTAAATCTACTATTGATTTGCGTTCACGATCTTTTAAAAGCAAGCTTTTAATTTATTATATTCATAAAATTCCCTCATCCGTTCAAAGCTTGAAATTCTAGATTTATTATATCTAGTTTTAAGCCCATTCAATGTATGGATACATGATTATTTGCAAGAAAAAGTCACCGTAATATTTTGTTGGAATTTCACAAATTTTTTATAGTAAAATATTTTCTTAGCAATTAACAATAATCATCAAATTCAAGAAATCATTCAAATTAAATATTTTTACCTTAATCACATCAAATCAAGTTTATTAACTATCAAATTACTTCTTAATTTAATTAATAAAGAAAATAATTAATTATTTAAATCAAATCCAATCATTTTAAAAATTTTAGATTGAATATTCAAAGTAAAATTCACTTATGGCCTACCACATTCTATTAAATTTTTATTTTCATCCATAACCTTAAAAAATAGCATTTATCATCCTCAACCTTTTAAAAATTTTCACCATCCAATTTTTTCTATTAGCCAATAGTTAAAAATTTAACGGTAATGTTCGCATAAGTACTGCTTGTTAGTACATGTGGCTTGGTATCCACATGGCATGACTTACCAAAATGAGAATAAAAGTAATGTCCACATGGCATAACTTAGCAAAATGGGAATAACAGTAAAATTATTTTTTTAAAAAAAATCATATAAGTTAATTAAATTATTTTAAAAATATATATATAAATAAAAAATTCATTTTTTTAACAAAAAACACATTATTTAATAAGATTGAAAATTGAAAAATTATTTAATTAATATACTATTTATAAGTTAGGAATAAAATAAAATAAATTTTATTAACTAGTTAAATACTTGAACAGAAAATATAAATTATGATGCAACATAACACTAAGATAATTTGTCTTTTGTAAAATTAATTTAACACGTCATCATTCATTAAGAAAAAAAAAAAAAAAAAAAAACCAACTCTTTGCAATTAATCCTTATTCTTCCTCTGTATTTTTTGCACAAATCCCTTCAATATCTTTCGCCAACTACTTCAAATTTTTCATGCTTTTTGCGCAAAAACTTAACCCAATGCTTTGCACGATTTCATAGGCACAAAATTTCATGAAGTTGATTTGTATGGGATTAAAAGGTGGAATGAAAACCTAGCTTCGGATTTTTATTTGTTTGGAACTGGAAAAAGAAAACTAGCGACTGTGAAGGTGAAATTGAAATTGAAAGCATATACAATCAAGTTTGTTATTATTATTTTTAATTATCAATATTTTATTAAGTCGTGTCACATATACGTAATGCAACATGTACTAATAAAGGGTGCTTTCATGGATATTTTGTTAATTTTTTTAACACTAATTAATAGAAGAGTGGATGGTGAAAATTTTTAAAAAATCGTGGATGATAAATATTATTTTTTAAGATTGTGTGGACTATTATTTTACCCGAATATTCAATTTGACTGACCCCTTCTTAATCTAATCAATTAAAGGAAATTACTTATACTTTTATTACTTTTTTCCTTTTGAAATTAAATTAATTACTTAAGTTTTATTAATTTGCGTATTTCATATACCATATTTTCTCCAACAAATCATATCATTAAAAAAAGATATATTTAATGAATAAGAGAAAATATATTAAAGCTTAAGTCAATTAGGTAACACATGTGTAATTTTTTTTTTAAAAAAAAAATTGATATTGTGAACATTTAGTTAGAATATATATATATATATATATATATATATTCATGTATAAGAACACAAATCAAAATTTTATCTGTATAAACTTAATATTGGTAACACCTAAACCATATAATAATAAAATGAATAAAATTTCTTAGGTATTTAAAGCAAATTATGGTATGTGTTCAACTTTAATTTTAAGAGTCACAATGATTAGTTTAAAAATTTTGGTCCCAAGTAACTTAAATGCTTGATTTATTGTTCTAATAAAAAAGCCAAAATAATTAAATGAAGTAGTTATTTAAATGACATATATAAATAAAATTTACAAAGAAAAACTCAAGAATAAGTTTCAAAATCAAATTTAGTATTAGATAGAACTAATCGGAGAAATCATGGATTAACAAATATAATATAATACAAAAAAAATGTAAAAGAACTTATCAAGGTAAGATAAAAATAATTATTGCTATTTTCTTTTTCTATTTATCACTCATAATATAGAATAAAAGTTATAATTTAGAAGTCCTATAAAAAAAAAGATTCCAAACCACATCATTAGAAATATTTTCTCTATCAATATAAAAGAAAAAAAAAAAAGAGTTGAAGTTGAACTTTCATATACTCCTAATATTGTTTCAATATAAAAATTACAAATAAATATATGCTAGATGTATATGGATATATAGAAAATAAAAAATAATTATCATACAAAATTGAAAAAAAAAAAAAGAAAAAAGAAAAATAGTTCATTCACCGAAGAAAGTTATGATTATAGTGTTAAGCATATTATATAAGTATTTGGTGAAAACGAAGAGAATACAAAATGCAAATAGCAAAATGGTAATAAAAGGTTATGATTGAAAAGGTAAAAATTGTAAGTGCTATGAAAATATAGTTAGAGAGTCTATCAATGATAACATTTCATGGGATCCCATTGGAATGAGAAATAATATTTTGCATTAAATCAAGATTCCAAATTTGTTTTGGAAGGGAGTTGGGTATGTTAAGACATTAATTTTAGAGAGGTAAGAGTAATTCTTATAAATTACCATAATTTTAGGAGAATTCGATTTTTTTTCTATACGTTTAATATTTTTAGAAAATAAACAAAATAGCAAGAGTAATAGATATTTAAAAACCAATGTAATTAATTGTGGAATTAATTTGTCAATAATTTTGCAAATATTTGAATGATTGCATATTTCAATTTTTGAAAAAAAAAAAAAGGAAAATGGCTTAAGTATAAAAAACCCTAAACTAAAATTAAATAATTATCCAAACCTTTATCATTTTATCGCAATCAGTTGAACCCGAAAACATTTTTTTCTCATCCATTTGAGCCCTTAAAAATATATTTTCATTGAAACTATAATTTTTGAGAAATTTATATTTGATCCTAAATGCAACTTTGAATTGGTTAAAATAGCTTCCAAATGCACCTATCACATTGACCAATTATATATATATATATATATATATACAAAGAAAGTCATAGCTTGGGATAGGAGAAGTAATGCTTACTCAAGATTTATTAAATACCAATTGATTATTTAAACAATTGAATTAAGCTTCAAGTTTAATCATAATTGTTGTATGTGAATGAAATTCCACAATATGTATTTGCCGTAACTTCAAATGGTTGAAATCATTGCAAAACATTTGACTCAAGTCGATGGTAGATGATCTTCGTACCAAAAATCTTTTAAAAAAAATGGAAAACAAATTGAAAATGGTGAATTTGACTTTTTTCTGGGTATAAAATAAAAGCTTTAAAATAATAATAATAATAATAAAACAAATGGAGGAATCCATTATTATTAACTTTCGGTTGGAACAAACAAGCAAACTATATATTGAACTTTTCAACGGCATAAACAATGAGTTTGCATATGCTTTGTGGCTTCAATCCCTCAAAATTATATATTTATTATTTGAAATTCTACTTCTATATATTATTATTAATAATGCTATTAATAATGCTTGTATAAATTAACTGCCAACTTCCATATAGAAGTTTGAGTACCAGCTCCGTTGCTACAAGTTGCCACATGCCTTCTAAAATATATATTATTGCATCTTTACCTATACTTCTAATTATTAATAATGGAGGGATTATAGCAATTCTGATCAGTATTGTACTGGATTACTTATATTTTTATTTTTTTATATATATTTTTTTCAAGTTTGTGAATAAAAAGTATATATTACATAAATGTACTAACATACGTCAATTAGAAACATATAAATGTTTATATGTAAATATATATTTTTTTTCAAAATTATAAATTTTTAAACATAAATAAAATAAATATAAAAGTATTAAAAATATATAATAAATTATTATTTAATTAAGTTAAATAATCTAATTTAATAAATATATTTTTTAAATAAAATTCTGAAAAAAAAAATCAATGATTATGACTAAAAAATCAAAATGTATTAGATACTATTTAAAAGAATAAATAAGTGAATTTTTTAGTTAAAAAACAGTATGGGTCAATACATACCACTGGTAATCGATAGTAATCTATACAAAATCGACGCAGCATGATGTTGATAATTTTTTTTTTTTAATTTTTCATAATCGATACATACCAATCAATATAACCAATACTAGTAAAATTTTCAAGATTTTGTTATAATCGAATAAAAAATTAAGAAGACAAAAGAGTGGAAAGTGAAAATATATATATATATATATATATTTTTATTAGTGATTGGCAATGGTAATATTTAGATCTTAAGTATTTGTTTTAATTTATTAAGGATGTTAATTGTAAAATAATAGATTTATTTCTTTCATTTTCAATTTACAAAGCAATATATAAAATGATAATTATATTTCTTTTCTTTTCTTTTTTATTTTTTATCAAGCACACTAATGAAAATAATATTTTCATTTTTCTCCTTTCAATTTTTTTTTATTTTTTTTTTCTTCCCACCTACAAGCAAAACCCAAAACCTAGCTTGGTAGGGAGGATGAAAAAAAAGAACGAAAAATTGAGAGAAAAAAAAAAGAAAATGTGAAAAAAACATTATTTTTCAATGACATATGTGGCAAATAATAAAGATGCAAAATTTGATGAAAAATAACAAGTTCTCTCCCTCCATTGTTTGATAGGATTTAAAAAAATTAAAAATAAGTAATTCACAATCATGTCCGTTACAAATTCACAAAAATTTATATGGATAAACTACACTAGTAGTCACCCATGGCACGTTTTAATTTTAATTACCCAACTTTCAAAATATTTAAAAAGGTCTACCGTCATAAAATTTTGAAATTTTGGTTACCCAACCATTAAATGTTTAATGGTTAGATGACATTGATTTTTTTGCCAACTAAAATATTCAACTAGATTAACACCTATTTAAGGGTTTAGGATTGTATGAAAAAAGAGAAGAATATTGGGAAAGAATAATTTTTTTGCCAGCTCGAATGCATTGTGATTCAAACCAAGCAAACCTATGTTGGGACTGCGACCTGAAGGTTCATGGAGCCAATTTCCTTGTGGCTAAGCGCAGCCGAACCCTACTTTGCCATGTTTGTCAAAGCCAACTCCATGGCTTTCATCTGGTCACAACCATAGCCATATTGTCTCAGTTTGCGACTTGTGTGTTGGCAATGACAAAAATAGTTGTGAAGTGGAGCTGTATAAAGAAGAAAAACTAGAACAAGAACAAGAAAATTAGGATGATGAAAAGGAGGTTGAAATGCATAAAATCAGATGATTCAATGATCAGGGGATTCTTCTTCTTCTTCTTCTTCTTCAATGTGGAAGTAAGAGGTAAGCATGGAATCTTTGAGTAGTAGTGAAGGAGGTGTTGGCAGAGGCAGCAGTGCTAGCGAAGTTGGGTTGAAGAGAATGAGAGAAAATCTGAGTTTTTACTATGACGTATGTTAATTTCTTTTCTCTTAGCTCTGTTTTTGGCATTTTAATAGATCCATCTATAAAAAAAAAAATTGTGCTTTTTCAATAGTGATATTTGAATACGAAAATGGTTTAATTTAATTTAAAAATTTTTTTCATCTTGAACAAAAATAATTTATATTTTGTTTCAATCAAAGGAAATAATCTGCTTTAGAATTATGTTGAAAATAAAATCACAGCTTTGGAAAAATATAGGGTTTTTTAATATATTTGTTTTTCTCCTCAATTTTTTGATCACTCTACTAAAAATGTTTTCAATATCTTCAAAATTTTCGAATTTTTAAATTATTTTATGAATCAAAGTTCTTTCTTTTCTAAGGGAGTGGAAATTTTTTTGTAATCATTGTCTTGGAAAAAGAATCTCTTGCTTTGAGTAATCAACAATGACTTGATTGAATATTTTTCTTTCTTTTTGCCTTAATATTTGGTAATCTAAATAAAATTTCATATAATTTGTTTAATTTAGAATCTGGGTTTTTGATTTTTTGAGTAAAAATTTAATATTTTATTTTATTTTAGATTTTTTATCATGAATTTTCTAAGCAAACAAAAAAATAGCTACTAAAGCATCGTTTCTTCTTTTTTATTTTTGTTCATTAATTTTCTTTTTGATTATCTCTTCTTTGCTTCAATTTTTCCCTTTTCTCTTAATAATTTTTTTCCTCAACTTTCTTTCTTTTTTCATACAACCCTAAACCATCTGTTAATCCAGTTAGATATTCTAATTGGCAAAATTAAATCCAAATCATCCAACCATTGATCTGACCAAAACTTTAAAATTTTATAACATTAGTAACCTTTTAAAAAATTTTAAAAATTGGGTGACTAAAACAAAAACTCTCTAATAGTTCAGTGACTATTGGTGTAGTTTATTTTATAATTTTCCTTTAAAACAAATGTTTGATACAGGTAATTTATAATATAGATTATTATTAGATAAATTAACAATGAAAATTTTTAACTTCACAAACAAAATTAAAAAACTATCATGTGTCCTATTTATTTATTTATTTTTTAAACATGCATTTGGAACATGTGGTAGTTTATTATCTCAATTGTGGAGTTAGAAATCTCTTAGTATACTTATAATAATCCTATGTAATACATAAGGGTAATATGAAAACATTCACAAGTAATGCAAGTCTCATTTTCTCTCGCCCTCAAGAGCCCAATTTGGATATACTGAGTTTTCTGCTAATGGAAATATAATTCTCATTGAATCCAACACTTAATTTAAATTGATTTATATAGTGCTCTTAAAAAATTTAGTAAATTTGAGATTTAAATCTTAAAGTTTATAACTTTATTCTATTCTCAAACACCTTTATTGTAAAAAAAAATTATATTCAAATCTTTCAATTTTTTTCCCAATTTTATGCTGTACAGAATACATCCATAATTAATTTTTTATCCGAAATTAATTTTCTTTCCAATTTTTTTGTACCCAAAATACAGTCCAAATTATCAAAACCCAAACCTTAGTTGTTGCTAGTAATTAATAATAGTCTATATACATAATTTAATCGTACTATGATGAAGTACTATACTATATATTTACATATAGATTTCAATATTTTAGTTTATTTATTAAAATGATTGGACCGAATGTTCATGAGTTGAGTTGCATTGGGTGAAATTTAAATAATAAAAATTTATTTATTTAAGTTTAATACAGTAAATCCGAAAATTTATTTTACTACTGAAAATATATTAAAATTTTAAAACTTATTTTTATATTAATTTTGATAATTTCCAACAATTTTCAAGTGGAGTAGTTTTCCTCTGCTAAGTCCACTCCTTCTTGATTTGCCTTACACAAAACTTGAAAAAGATAACTCAAAGGACAAAAGAGGCTGTATAATTAAGTAAAAAAGAAAATAATGATAAAAATGTTCATATACACATTTGAGGATGAAGAGGTGTTAACTCACAATCTGGAGAGTAACAACCGATGATTTCTTTATCAACATTGAAGCCAAATTCATGCAAAAACGGTGCATAATCTTTCTTGTGTTGAACTATGTTCAAGATCTTCTCGAACAATGGAACTTCACAAGGGATCTTTAAAACTCCTTCTTGTTGAAACCCAAACTCTTCTTCGGCTTTCCTTAGCAGGATTCGAAATGCTTGATGACCCAAGTAATCTGTGGGGATGATGAATCGCTTCAGCTCTTTGCCTACGCACACAGCTAGGAACCCTTTCGGGATAGCTTCACCACTTGACGAGGACGATGCCGAAACGTCGGTGAAAGATAGTGTTCTCTTAAGGAACTTGATGCTTCTACTCCCACCGCTCCCTCCGCCGCTGGTGGTGGTGGTCGGAAGCAAGGAGGAGCTGCTGAAGCTATTGTTGATGGTGTTCTTCGGTGCATTTGCTAACTTTTTCCACTTCTTGAGGATCTGTTGAAGCCTGACTATCTGCCTGATCTTGTTGGACCTTTTTGAATCCATTAAGTTATTAATTTTGCTCTTCTAGCTCTAGGCCTAGCTTCTTACTCTATTTTTTTTGCTTTCTCTCCCTTTGAACGAATGATTTGCAATGGAAGGTGGAGTTGAAATATAAACAAATTGGGGAAGAGGTGGTTGGCAACAGTTCTAATTTCTATAAATGATATTTTAATTGACATATAATTAATTAATTGAATAACAATCTATTTATAATATACAATCAATATATAAATCTATACAATATTACTGAATCATGAGAAGATATTTTTAATTAAATTAGATTATTATATTCATTTTTAAAAGTTTTTATAAAAAAATATTATTTAATTTATTGATAATGTATTAAATATAATTTTTTTTATATATTTACATAATTTATAATACATATAAAATGAAAAATATTAACTAACAACACTGATTAAGATAGTATTTATAAAAAAAATATAAAATTAATATATTAATTTTTATTAATTTAATAAAAATAATATATTAAATAAAAAATTAAAATAATAATTAAATAATTTTTTAATATTTATTTATAAGTATCCGTTAAATAAACTTATAAAATAATATTGTATTATTCTAATTATTATAAATGCATTGAAGTTAGGACGTCGGTTACTGGTGCAACTGCTGCCGGCCCCAAGAATCAGCAACTCTGAATTCCAAGATGACTAGTTTTCTAGATTTTTCAGTTCCGTCATTAACTCATTTTGTATCTCTCTTCCGAACTTTCCTCATAAATTCAGATAAAATAAAAAAATTCACAATGGCCTATGCTAATATCACCTAAAATTCAATTTTTGCTAAATATAAACTTAAGCCAATTTATTTGAGTAGTTTAAGCATTCAATTTTTTAATACAAAAAGAGGTTGTAATATTATAATAGAAAAAATGTTATCGATGTTAAGATTTCAACTTAAAATTGTAAAGAGGTTAAAGACATCCATTTTCGCAAATATCGATTATATTCATAACCGCTTTATGATGTTTCACTTTACTTTTTTACTTATAATTTTTAATATAATATTGTAGAAATATTATTATAATTTATTTATGACCATATTTTTAGTATATAATTCTTTAGTATATATAATATACATGTATATATATAAAGTATATATACTATTTTATTACATATATCTAAGATATATATCAAAAATCGAAAAGGAATATATAAAATATTTTGAGGAGTAAAATAATAATTTTAAAGAATAATAAGATAGAACGAAACAAGTATTTACTAAAATCATTCCGCTTCACTCCACCTTCACTTGAAAATAAACTTAAAACTTTCTATTCAAATTGAACCAATATGAAATTCAGGAAACAGATAGGGTTTTGCATCCCTTGGTTTCAGGTTCTTTCTTATTTTTCACTTCTCTCCCAAATGTTATTATAAGATTGTTCCCATTATATCCCCATCACATGCAATTTATTGCAATTAGAATTCTGATCCAAACTGCTTTCAAACAGTCAAAAACCGTAAGCAAAGGCATCTCCCCAAAGTATTAAATTCTCAATTTTGTCTTGGTATATGTATCTACGTGTGTATTTAATGTTATTAATTACTGACTTTCCAGCTTATTCAAATCTCTTTATTGGTTTTGGGTTTTGCTTAGAAAACCAACAAAAAAAAAGTTCCATTCCATGTGTGAATACCACCCATTTTGCCCTCTTACAAAGGATAGTAAGCAAGTTGACTAACAATAGTTAATTTGTATAAATTAATTTAAGTGGCGTTTTATAAGTATTGATTAAAAATTATGTAATTAAAAGATATTTTTATATTTAATGTATATATTTTTAAATTCAAGAAAAAAATTTATTAATTATATTTTTTTCTTTAAATATCATCTAATTAATATCACTTAACATTAGTTAACATTACCCTATATATATATATATATATATATATATATATATGACATGAGGGATTAACTAAACTAACCGTGGAATGTTCAACTTTGATGTGTTGTACGAGGCTTTTCTCCATTATATCATGAAATACTATCTATTTTATAGTTAATGAAATCTATGCAGAGTTAACATTTTTTACAATTTAGCTTTTGAGTCAGTTGATAGAGTAAATATTAACTAAATTTCCAAAAGTCCATTTGAATTAGATTTAATTCAATTTGATAAAAAAAATGTTGATTTTTTAAGTTCGTTGAAATTAGAGGTGTTCATGGGCTCAATTCGAAAAAAATTTAAGTTTTAAACCTAGTCTCTAATTTGGTATAACCCACCCGTTAGACTCAAATCACTATTTATAATATTAAAAAATTATTTTATATTAATATTTTTATATTTTATAATTAAATTTAAATAAAAATATATTATTTTATTAAAAAATTATTTTAAGTTGATCCAAAATATAAAAACTCAGACTTAAGCCCGAGTC
>JBBYHM010003342.1:0-60177 GCA_038381775.1 Adansonia rubrostipa | reverse complement strand
AGCCTCCATTGCTTGCATTTCCATGACTAGTTCTTGCAAAGCTTGCTTCATGCGTTTAGTCTTTGCCCTAGTCATTGGACCTCTAATTCCTTGCAAAAGATCATAAGAATGGTTGGAAATAAACGTTTGTGCAAGTAGATCTCCATCAATTCCCTTTCCAAAAAGGTATCATATGTGATCTAACAATCTCGGATAAGCCTAGAATGATTTTTCAAAATCCATCATGCCCTTTCAATCATACATGCTACCAATACTGAGATGAATCTAAATTCAAATATTAATTTTGCCTAGAAAGTGATTTTCTAAAATTTTTAGAATATTTTTATATTAAACCTTGTCGAGTTACCTTTCTAATAGAACCTTTTTTACCTTCTGAAGTCTTTGGATGCACATGAACAAAATTTGCAAACAGAGATGACATGATGTCATCCCTTATTTTCAACCTAATTTTTGAATCCCCTTTTATCGAGATGTTCAAATGTCTCAAAAATATGCTCGATTAATTCCCCCCATACATCAACCTCTTTTGACTTGGATCAAGATTAAAATATGAAAAATAGGATTTCATATTAAAATTTTTGCTAGTGGAGATATTCCAACTCCATTATTTGAAAAGGGGATATTTCAACCCCATTTGTAATTAAAAAATTCAAATTTTCTCTTTATTCCTAAATGTTTTCCTAACTTTGGGGATACTCTAACCCTATTACTCAAAAAGGATACTCCTACCCCTCTTTTTGTTAAAAATTTAAATTTTCACTTTAATCGTAATTATTTTTATAACTTTATTTTAGGGTATATTCTAACCCCACCTCACCGAGGGTATACTCCAACCCTACTTTTACCTCAAAAGCTTAAATTTTTTTCTTCCAGATACCTCAAACTGTTTTAATAAAAAATCATCTTTGTTTTTCAAATTACCATCGAATCTAGATTACTCTCTAAAATTGTCATCCTGGTTATTCTTTAATAATCAAAGGTAATTATGAGATACATTTTGATCACCCTTTCATTTTTTATGTTCTTTTGTTTGTGATTGCTTGTTTATGATATTATTATATTTTTCATTTTTTGCCTTACTAATTTGTTTCCTTTTATAGTGTTATTATGCATTCATATCTAAAATTCATTTTCCAATAAAAATTTACAAGGCGATGTTTTATGTTGGTATCTCTCCAGTGCTAAATACAAAAACATCTAATTTTTTTTAAATTCAATTTGGACATCGTTTTCACAAGAAATCCTTATATCCCTCACATCTCCAAGGTGCATAGGTGATCTAATTTTCTTTAAAAAACTTAAATTTTTGTTTTTCAGTACTTCATGCATTAAAAAGGATTATATCCAAATGGAGACCAAATGAAGCCGATTTAACCGAGATCGAAGTGAGGTATAGTTCATAGGTACTGGTTTTGGGCATTGTAAGGATGCTAGTTCTTTCCTATACGTAACCAACTCCCAAACCCTACCAATGAATCTCTAGACTTTGTAAACTTTGAAATTAGTGTTTTGAGTTTTGTAACTCGTAATATTATTTTCAGTAGGCATCCGATCCTATCTAGCCTAAAATGATTGGTGGTGACTCTAAGTTTTGGCCACTTCGTGGTGGCCATCCGGGTTTAGTTGGATGAGTGACTCATCTGACAGTCCCTGTCCCTTTTATATTGTCATGCCTAATCCAAATCCCAATCAAGGGATAGCTCAAAGGCTCGACCATAACTAACCATCATTTTGTTTAAGTTGAGTGCGCTTTGCCCTTTGGATCATCCGAAGTTTTAAAGGCCGAGCTCGTGGCAACATTAGAATCTAAGTTCATCCATCAAATAGGACAAACATGGCTTGCCGTAATAATCTCCATTCCTTTTGGGATTGGGTGCTATAAACACATTCTCCTTATTGGAATACATGAAATTTATGCATTTCTCTAGGAAGAAAGACTTTTTTCCCACCATTTTCCTTAGAATCAAAGTTCATCCATCAAATAATACACACCTGGATTCTCATAATAATCTCTATTCTTTTTATGATTGGTCACTATAAACATATTCTTCTTACTTTGATTCTCGTAATAATCTCCATGCATTTTGTGATTGGGCACTACAAATAATTCTCCTACTTAGGGTACACGATATTAATGCCTTAATTAGGTAGGAAAAGCTTTTGTTTCCATTATTTTCCTTAGAATCAAAGTTCATCTGCCAAATGGGATAAACTTGGATTCTCATAATAATCTCCATTCTTTTGGTGATTAGGCACTATAAACACATCCTCCACATTGGGATACATGATTTTGATGCTTAGCTTTGGTAGGAAAAGCTTTTCTTTCCACAAGTTTCCTTAGAAACAAAGTTCAACCGTTAAATGGGATAAACTTGGATTCTCATAACAGTCTTCATTTTTTTTTGTGATTGGGCACCATAAACACATCCTCCTCATTGGGATACATGATGTTGATGCTTTGCTTTGGCAGGAAAAAGATTACTTTCCACCATTTTCCTTGAATTAAAGTTTATTTGTCAAATGGGACAAACTTGGATACTCGTAATAATCTCCATTCTTTTTTTTTGATAGGGCACTATAAACACGTTATCTTCTTTGGGGTACAAATTTTCCTTAAAATCAAAGTTCGTCTGTCAAAGGGAACAAACTTGGATTCTCATAATAGACTTCATTCTTTCAGAGGTTGGGCACTATAAACACATTCCCCTCATTGGGATAAACGATATTGATAATTTTGTCTGGCAAGAAAAGCTTTTCTTTCCAACAATTTCCTTAGAATCAATATCCATCCATCAAATAGGACAAACATGGATTCTCATAATAATCTTTATTTTGTTAGTGATTGGATGCAATAAACATATTCTCCTTATTAGGTTACATGATATCGATGCTGTGGTTTGGTAAGAAAAGCTTTTCTTTCCATCAATTTCCTCAAAATAAAATTTCATTTGTGAAATGGATCAAACCTGGATTCTTGTAATAATCTCTATTTATTGTGCGATTAGGCACTATATACACGTTTTCTTCACTGGGATACATTCTTTTGATGCTTTGGTTTAGCAAGAAAAGCTTTTCATTCCACCATTTTCCTAAGAATCAATGTTTATCCATCAAATAGGACAAACTTAGATTCTTATAAGAATCTCCATTCCTTTTGTGATGGGTACTATAAACACATTCTCCTTATTGGGATACATGATATTGGTGCTTTAGCTTGGCAGGAAAAGCTTTTTATTACACCATTTTTCTTAGAATCAAAGTTTGTTGTCAAATAGGATAAACTTAGGTTCTCATAATAATCTCTATTTTTTGGATGATTGGGCACCATAAACACGATCTTCTCATTAGGACACATGATATTGATGTTTGGTTTGGTAGGAAAAGTTGTTTTTTTCCTACCATTTACCTTAGAGTCAAAGTTTATCCATCAAATAAGACACACCTGGATTCTCTAATAATCTCCAATCTTTTTATGATTAGTCACTATAAACACATTCTTCTCACTTTGATTCTTATAATAATAATAATCTCCATTCCTTTTGTGATTGGGCACTATAAACAATTCTTCTACTTAGGATACACGATATTGATGCTTTGATTAGGTAGGAAATGATTTTGTTTCCACCATTTTCCTTAGAATCAAAGTTCATCTGTCAAATGGGACAAACCTGGATTCTAATAATAATCTCTATTCTTTTGGTGATTCAGCACTATAGACACATCCTTCACATTGAGATACATGATATTGATGCTTAGCTTTGACAGGAAAAGCTTTTCTTTCCACAAGTTTCCTTAGAATCAAAGTTTGTTTGTTAAATTGGATAAACATGGATTCTCATAACAATCTTCATTCTTTTTGTGATTGGGCGCTAAAAATGCATCCTCCTTATTGGGATACATGATGTCGATGCTTTGGTTTGGCAGGAAAAGGTTTACTTTCCACCACTTTCCTTGAATGAAAGTTTATCCGTCAAATGGGACAAACTTAGATTCTCATAACAAGCTCCATTCTTTTTTTTGATAGGGCATAATAAACACGTTCTTTTCTTTGGGATACATAATATTGATGCTTTGATTTGGTAGGAATAGCTTTTCTTTCCACTATTTTCCTTAGAATCAAAGTTCGTCCATTAAAAGGGATAAACCTGGATTCTCATAATAAACTTCATTCCTTCATAGATTAGCATTATAAACACATTCCCCTTATTGGGATAAATGATATTGATACTTATGTCTAGCAAGAAAAGCTTTTCTTTCCAACAATTTCCTTATAATCAATATCCATCCATTAAATAGGACTAACTTGGATTCTCATAATAATCTCTATTCTGTCAGTGATTGGATGCAATAAGCATAATCTCCTCATTAGGATGCATGATATCGATGCTTTGGTTTGGTAAGAAAAGCTTTCCTTTCCACCATTTTTGTGAAAATAAAATTTCATCGTGAAATGGGTCAAACCTAGATTCTCATAATAATCTCTATTCGTTTTGTGAATTGGGCACTATATACATATTTTCCTCACTGGGATACATGTTTTTGATGCTTTGGTTTAGCAAGAAAAGCTTTTCGTTCCACCATGTTCTTGAGAATCAATGTTTGTCCATTAAATGGGACAAACTTGGATTCTTATAATAATTTCCATTCCTTTTGTGATTGGGCAATGTAAACACATTCTCCTCATTGGGGTACATGATATTGGTGCTTTGGCTTGGCAGGAAATGCTTTTTATTTCACTATTTTCCTTAGAATCAAAGTTCATCTATTAATGGGACAAACTTGGACTCTCGTAATAATTTCTATTCTTTTGGATGATTGAGCATTATAAACACATTCTTCTCATTAGGATACATGATATTGATGCTTTGGTTTGGTAGGAAAAGTTGTTTTTTTTCCTACCATTTACCTTAGAATCAAAGTTCATCCGTAAAATAGGATAAACTTGGATTCTTGTAATAATCTCCATTCTTTTTGTCATTGGGCACTATAAAACACATTTTTTTCATTAGGATGCACGATATTAATGGTTCTTTTTGGCGGGAATAGCTTTTTCCCAATAGTTTCCTAGGAATCATAGTTCATTTGTCAAATGGGATAAGCTGGAATTCTCATAATAATTGCCATTCTTTTTGTGATAGAATGCTATAAACACATTCTCCACATTAAGATACACAAAATTGATGCTTTGGTTTAGCAAGAAAAGCTTTTTTTTCCATCATTTTTGTTAGAATCAAAGTTTGTCTATCAAATGGGACAAGCTTTGATTCTCGTAATAATCTTTGTTCTTTTGGTGATTGGGCACTATAAACATGTTCTTCTCATTGGGAGACATGATACTTATTTTCTTGTAGGAAAAGCTTTTCTTTCCACTATTTTCCTTAAAATTAATGTTCATCTGTCAAATAGGTAGACTTCGATTCTTTTAATAATCTCTATTCTTTTGGTGATTGGGCACTATAAACACATTCTCCTTATCAAGATACATGATATTGATGCCTTTGTTTGGCAAAAAAAAAGCTTTCTTTTGTAGCATTTTCCTTAGAATCAAAGTTTATCCGTCAAATGGGGTAAACTTGGATTCTCACAATAATCTACAATCTTTTGGTGATTGGGCACTATAAACACATTCTTCTCATTGGGTACAAGATATTAATGCTTTTGTTTGGCAGAAAAAGCTTTTCTTTCCACCATTTTCCTTGGAATCAAAGTTCATCCGTCTCATGGGATAAACTTGCATTCTTATAATAATCTCCATTCTTTCCATGATTAGGCTATGAACACATTATCCTTATAGGGATACACAAAATTGATGCTTTTGTCTGGTAGGTAAAGCTTTTCTTTCCACTATTTTTTTAAAATCAAAATTTGTCGTCAAATGGTGCAAACTTGGATTCTCATAATAATATGCATTTTTTGGTGATTGGGCATTATAAACACATCTTCTTTATTGCGATACATGATATTGAAATTTTTGTTTGGCAGGAAAAGCTTTGTTTCCCTATTTTGCTTAGAATCAAACTGCGTTCATCAAATGGGACAAAACTGGATTCTTATAATAATCTTTATTTTTTTGGTGATTGGCACTATAAAGACTTTCTTTTTATTGGGATACGTGATATTGATGCTTTGGTTTGATAAGAATAGCGTTTTTTCCACCATTTTCCTTATAATCAAAGTTTGTTTGTCAAAAGAGACAAACTTGGATTCTCATAATAATCTTTATTCTTTTAGAGATTGGGTGCTATAAATACATTTTCCTCATTAGGATAAACAATATTGATACTTTTATCTGGCAAGAAAAGCTTTTCTTTCCAACAATTTCCTTAGAATCAATATCCATCCATTAAATAGGATAAACTTGCATTCTTGTAATAATCTTTATTCTGTTGGTGATTGGATGCAATAAACATATTCTCCTCATTGGGATGCAATATATTGATGCTTTGGTTTGGTAGGAAAAGCTTTTCCTTTAACCATTTTTCTCAAAATAAAATTTCATCTGTGAAATGAGTTAAACTAGATTCTCATAATAATCTCTATTAATTTTGTGATTAGGCACTGTATACACGTTTTCATCCCTGGGATACATGCTTTTGATGTTTTGGTTTAGCAAGAAAAGCTTTTGTTCCACCATTTTCCTTAGAATCAAAGTTTGTCCATTAAATGGGACAAACTTGGATTCTCATAATAATCTCCATTCTTTTTCTGATTGGGCACTATAAACACATTTTCTTTTTTTGGATACATGATATTGGTACTTTGGCTTGGCAGGAAAGGCTTTTTATTTCACCATTTTTCTTAGAATCAACGTTCTTCTGTCAAATGGGACAAACTTGGATTCTCATAATAATCTCCATTCTTTTGGATGATTAGGCACCATAAACACATTTTCCTCATTAGGATACACGATATTGATGCTTTGGTTTGGCAGGAAAAGTTTTTTTTTTCCACCATTTACCTTTGAGTCAAAGTTCATCCGTCAAATAAGATAAACTTAGATTCTTGTAACAATCTCCATTCTTTTGGTCATTGTAAACACATTCTCCTCATTGGGATACACAAAATTGATGGTTCTTTTTGGTGGGAATAGCTTTCTGCATACCAGTTTCCTAGGAATCATTGTTCATCTATCAAATGGGATAAACTAGAATTCTTGTATTAATGTCCAATCTTTTTGTGATAGAATGGCACAAACAAATTCTCCATGTTAGATACATGAAATTGATGCTTTGGTTTAGCAAGAAAAGGTTTTCTTTTCACCAGTTTTGTTAGAATCAAAGTTTATCTGTCAAATGGGACAAACTTAGATTCTCGTAGTATTCTTCATTTTTTGGTGATTGGGCATTATACCCCTTGTTGGGAGACATGAAATCGATTTTTTTGGCAGGAAAAGCTTTTTTCTCCACCATTTTCCATAAAATCAATATTCGTCCGTCAAATAGAACAAACTTTGATTCCTATAATAATGTCTATCTTTTGGTGATTGGGTAATATAAACACATTCTCCTTATCAGGATACATGATATTGATGCCTTTGTTTGGCATAAAAGGTTTTGCTTTGTAGAATTTTCCTTATAATCAAAGTTCATCCATCAAATGGTGCAAACTTGGATTTTCATAACAATCTATAATCTTTTGTGATTAGGCATTATAAACACATTCTTTTCATTTGGATACAAGATATTGGCGCTTTTTTTTGGCAGGAAAAGCTTTTCTTTCCACCATATTCCTTGGAATCAGAGGTTGTCTATTAAATGGGACAAACTTAGATTCTCATAACAATCTTTATTCTTTTAGAGATTGGGTGCTATAAACATATTCCTCATTGGGATAAATAATATTTGTAGACACCTCATTTTGTCTGAACCGATTTTTGGTATCCTAAGAGTTAGGTAAAAGATGATAAAATGAAAAAAAAAATAGAAATAAAGCTAAGGACAATCGCATTGCCTGGCAAAGAAGTTTTTTTAGGAAATTTTAAAATGCCTATGGACCATTTTAAAGAAAAATGCAAAAATAAAGTATCAAAGGTTATTTTCAGGGTGTTATCAGAGTTGTTTAGGTTAGTATGCAAGCCAATTTTCCTCTTTTTGTGGCCAAGATAAGATAACTCGAGGAACCTAAGGTATGTGTGAGTCATATGGGTGCTTAAAAGCTATCACAAGGCTTTCACATTACCCAAAATTTGAATTTCCATGTGTAGTATCGATACAAGAGGGTTTGGTATCGATACCCAAGGTGTGGTATCAATACCTGGCATGTTTGTATCGATATATAACTTGGCAGCAGCTAAAGTTGTGATTTTTGGCAAAATGTATCGATACATAAGCATGAGTATCGTTACAGATCCATGAAGTATCGATACTAGCCTCTAAGTCTTGAGACTAAAAACATTTTTTGCTCTTAGTATCGATACATAACTCATTGTATTGATACTCAGGAGTAAAATGTACCTTGTGTATTGATACAATATGTTCTTTATCGATACATTAAGGCATTCTTGCCTAGGTCGAGCCATTTTTTAGCCTCCAAAAACTTGATTTAAACATGTTTTTGCATGAAGGAACTATCATATAACATTGTAAACCTTAACTATGGGTTCATTAATGGATTGTAACAAATTTTTTGAGTCCAAACAATTAATGACAAAGGTCACCTTCATAAAATATATGGGTGTAAGAGGATAGTAGGCATATCTCTAGCTTGTAAACTTTCACAGCCTTTTTGCTTACTTGCTCAGCATGGCAGAACCAATAAGAAGGGAGTCAACTAGACATGGCAGCTGTAGATATGCCTTGGTGCAGAAGGAAAAAACAAAAAATGCCTTTTGCATTGTCATTTAAAAAAAAGGGTTGAACCAAGAAAAACAGAACCAGAGATCTTAGAAAAAAACTCTCTAGCAATCCCAAAAAACTCTTTACCCATCCTTACAAATCATACAGCAACTCTAGCTCTAAAAGCTTACCAAAACACTATTCTATTACCGTCCACCCTTAACCAACTTCCATTCCTGTAGCTCCCTGAAACCACCATAAGAACACCTTCAAAAACTCAATCATTCACATATTTTCATCCTAAAAACACCCCATCAGCAACCACATTACCATAAAAGCTTCTTCCTTTCACCCTTTTCTAGCTAAACAATAGCAAAAAGAGGGAAGCAACTGAGCTTAAAGTTACTACTTTAAAAAAGGAAGAAACTTCAAGCCTTGGCTGGTATATCTTTTACTTTATCCCATGTATCTTTTGTTTTGGGCATAGATTTCATCTTAGGAAATCCTTTCTATGCCTTTATGGCCACCTTAAGACTCCCATGCATTTTTTTATGGCTTTGGTTATGGTAGTTTAGGATCTTGATGTTTATCTTGGTGCCTTCATGTTGTTTGTTTAACTAAGCATGCTCCTTTGCATTTTCATCACCATAACAGCCTCTAGCCATGCATTTCTTTCCATGCTCCTTCCATATTCATGTCTTCATCTCATGTTTAAAATATTTATCTTAACATGACATAAGTATGCTCATGCATTTCCTGGAAGCTTGATAGGCTCCACGAAAAAAAATGCCTTTTTTAGCAAACTCTTTTTAAACATGCTTATCCTAAGTATGTTCATGCATCCATCTATTATCTTAATGCATTTGTTTGTCATATTTTCTATGAAAAATGTCATCATTGCTTGTGCATATATGTCCTTCATATTTTGCATCATTTTGTGATACCGTGCTTATGTTGAGATGCATGCTTGAGTGCTAGAAAACCCAATTTTAAAAATATCCCCAAGTTAAGCATATGTTATCTCCTATACGTGGAGAATAACATGGGCTTAAGATGTTTATGAAGTTGGTTATCCAACCTTAGAGGCAAAACAAGCATATAATTTTGGATTCATGGAAGAATGAGTATAAGAGTGCTATTTTTTAAAAAAATGAAATAAAGCCTTTTAAAAAAAATTTTGAACCCTTGGTCCTTAGCTAACCACCCTCATAATGGCATGGACAACGAGTTGTTCTATTGTCCCAAACTACTCCAAGATTGTGGAATGAACTTGTGACACCCATGTCAACCTCTCATCTTGGTTACAAATGTTCGAACATCCATGGCCCGAGCTTAACCCAAAGAAAAAAACTAAAATACTGAACACCTCTCCTGCATTGTTTTGGCAGTATAGTGGCTTAGTCTTGAAAAATTATTAAAAAATAAAAAATGATTTATCCGAAATGTGTTGGCATTTACCCCTTAAAAGGTTTCGAATTACCTCTCGAAGGATGTCTCATTTACCCTTAGACCATCTTGGATGAAATAGTTACTATTTTTCAAATCTTCACTGTCCAGAACCCTTAGATCCAGCGAATAGTTTACTATTTAGGCTGTTTCAGCCCAGCAAACATCATTTTTGAATCCCTTAAACATTTTTCCCATGGATTCATGAAATTCCCTTTTTGGAGAGGTATTATTCGCATTTTAACAGTTTTGGATAAATCTGAAATGATTTTTTAAAGTCTATCATACCTTTACCCCGTACATGTTGCCAGTATTGAGATAGGTCAAAATTCTAAAATTAGTTCTACCTAGAAGGTGATTTTCTAGGATTTTTGGAATATTTTTACATTAATCTTCATCGAGTTACCTTTCCAACGGTACCTCATTTACACTCTGAGACCTCCAGACAAGCTTGAAATAAATTTAGAAAGAGAAATGACATTATGTTGTCCTTTGTTCCTAACTTGATTTTTGAAATGTTTTATTAAGGCATTTGAACGCCTTATGATCTACTCAGTTTCTTCTCGTAATCTAAGCCATTTAGACTCGGACCAAGGTTAAACAAAAAGAGGAACATTTTAGCCAAATCTTCAGCTCTCGATTTTTAAAGATTCCCTATTTTCAAAATATATGACCTACTTCTTTTAACGTTGAAGATTTTATTTTTAGGGATACTCCAACCCCACTTTTTCGAAGGGATACTCCAACCCCATTTTTACCTTAAAGTGACATCAAATTTTTCATTTTTAAGGATACTCCAACCCTATTTCTTTGACAGGATACTCTAACCTCTCTTTTACCTTAAAATGACATCAAATTTTCACCTTTGTGGAAACTCTAACCCCGCTCTCTATATTCCTTTTAAAATCCAAACCTTTTTTCCTGGGATATCCTTGGGTCATCAAAACCTTTTTTCTCCTTAAATTTCCACTGCATCCGACTAAGTCTCAACATTGTCATCTTAGTTATTCATCAATAATCGAAGATAATTAGGAGAAACATTTCGACCATCCCTACTTTTCATGTATTTTATATGGATTTATTTATTGTTTTCTTTTCCATCTTACTAATACATTACCTTTTGTAAGGACCTCGATCATTCATGCTTTAAAAATCATTTTTGAAATCACAAAACGATATCCTATGTCAGTATCTCTCCAGTGCTAGACATGAAATATTTATTTTTTAAAAAAAACCTATATGGAGATTATTTTCATAAAAAAAACCCCTATGTTTCTCACCTCTCCGAGGCCTGTAGGTGATAAAATTTTCATTAAAACCCGAACTTGTATGTTTACAAAATTTCATACATTAAAGGGAATTATATTTAAATAACAATAAAAATGGAACCGAGGAAACCAAGATTCAAGTAAGATGCAGTTAGATAGTACTGATTTTTAGGTGTCGTAGGGGTGCTAATTCTTTCCCACACATAACCAACTCCCAATCCCAAAGCAATGAGTCTCTAGTATTATTTTCAATGGGCATCTAGTCATGCCTAACTTAAAATGATAAGTGGCGACTCTAAGTTTATGGCCATTTCATGGCGGCCATCTAAGACTAGTCGGATGAGCAATTCATCTGATGGTCTTTCACTCCATGTCAAACATCATTATATTTTTAAGTTGAGCGTGCTTTGGCCCTTTGGATCATCTAAAGTTCGTAAAGGCCAGGCACATGGAATGTTGATAATATTGATACCTTTGTGTGGCAAGAAAAGTTTTTTTTTTTTCCAATAATTTCCTTAGAATTAATATCCATCCATCAAATAGGATAAACTTGGATATTCGTAATAATCTATGTTCTGTTGGTGATTGGATGGAATAAACATAATCTCGTCATTCGGATGTATGGTATTGATGACTTTGGTTTGGTAAGAAAAGCATTTATTTCCACTATTTTCCTCAAAATAAAATTTCATCTGTGAAACTGGCAAGCCTGGATTCTCATAATAATCTTTATTCATTTTGCAATTGGGCACTATATACATGTTTTCTTTGCTAGGATACACACTTTTGATGCTTCGATTTAGCAAGAAAAGCTTTTCGTACTACCATTTTCCTTAAAGTCAAAGTTTTTTCGTCAAATGGGACAAATTTGGATTCTTATAATAATCTCCATTCTTTTTGTGATAGGCACCATAAATGCATTCTCTTCAATGGGATACAAGATATTGGTGCTTTGGCTTGGCAGGAAAAGCTTTTTATTCACCATTTTCCTTAGCATTAAAGTTATTTTGTCAAATAGGACAAACTTGGATTCTCATAATAATCTCCATTTTTTGGATGATTGGGCACTATAAACACACATTAGGATACACGATATTAATGCTTTGGTTTGGTAGGAAAGTTCTTTTTTTTTCCACCATTTACCATAGAATCAAATTTCATGCATCAAATAGGACAAACTTGGATTCTTGTAATAATCTCCATTGTTTGGTCATTAGGCACTATAAACACATTCTCTGTATTAGGATACACGATATTGATGGTTTTTTTTGTGGGAATAGCTTTTTTTCCTATCATTTTCCAAGGTATCATAGTTTGTTTGTCAAATAGGATATACTAGGATTCTCATAATAATTTCCAATTTTTTGTGATAGAATGGTATAAACACATTCTCCACATTAGGATACATGAAATTGATGCTTTGGTTTAGCAAGAAAAGCTCTTCTTTCCACCATTTTTGTTAGAATCAAAGTTCATTTGTCTAATGGGCAAACTTGAATTCTCGTAGTAATCTTTGTTTTTTTGTGATTAGGCATTATAAACATATTCTCTTTGTTGGGAGACATGATATTGATTTTTTTTGGCAGGAAAAGCTTTTCTTTCCACCATTTTACTTAAAATTAGTGCTCATTTGTCAAATAGGACAAACTTTGATTCTTATAATAATCTCTATTCTTTTGGTGACTGGGCACTATAAACACATTCTTTTTATTAGTATACATGATATTGATGCCTTTGTTTAGCAAAGAAGGCTTTTTTTCTGTAGAATTTTTGTTAGAATCAGAGTTCGTCCATTAAATGGTATAAACTTGGATTCTCATAACAATCTGCAATCTTTTGGTGATTGGGCACTATAAACACATTATTCTCATTTGGATACAAGATGATGCTTTTGTTTGATAGGAAAACCTTTTCTTTCCACCATTTTCCTTGGAATCAAAATTCATCCGTCAAATGGGATAAAGTTGGATTCTCATAATAATCTTCGTTCTTTTTATGATTAGGCTATAAACACATTATCCTCATTGGGATACACAAAATTGATGCTTTTCTCTAGCGAGTAAAGTTTTTCTTTCGACCATTTTTTTAGAATCAATGTTTGTTGTTAAATAGTGCAAACTTGGATTCTCGCAATTATCTGCATTTTTTGGTGATTGTAGACTATAAACTCATTCTCCTTATTGGGATACATGATATTGAAACTTTTGTTTAGCAGGAAAAGCTTTCCTTTTCCCTATTTTGCTTAGAATCAAAGTTCATCTATCAAATAAGACAAAATGGTTTCTTGTAATAATCTCTAATCTTTTAGTGATTGGGCACTATAAACACTTTCTCCTTATTGGGATACACGATATTGATGCTTTTTTTAGCAGCAAAAGTTTTTCTTTTCACCATTTTCCTTAGAATCAAAGTTCGCCCGTCAAAAGGGATAAACTTGGATTCTCATAATAATCTCCATTCTTTTAGTGATTGAGCACTATAAAGACATTCTCCTTATTAGATACATGATTCTGATGCTTTTTCTTGGCAAGAAAAGCTTTTCTTTTTATCATTTTCGTTAGAATCAAGATCCATCCGTTGAGTAAAACAAACTTGAATTCTCTTAATAATCTCTATTCTATTAGTGATTGGTTGCAATACACATATTCTTCTCATTAGGATAGACGATATTGATGCATTGGTTTGTTAAGAAAGGTTTTTCTTTCCATCATTTTCCTCAAAATAAAATTTCATTCATGAAGTGGGACAAACTAGGATTCTTATAATAATCTCAAATCGTTTTGCGATTGGGCACTTTATTAGGCATTTTCCTGGCTAGGATATACGGTTTTGATGCTTTGATTTAGCAAGAAAAACTTTTCTTTCCACTATTTTTCTTAGAATTAAAGTTCATCTGTCAAATGGGATAAACTTAGATTCACATAATAATCTCTATTCTTTTTATGATTGGGCATTGTAAACACATTCTTCTTATTAGGATACATGATATTGGCACTTTGGTTGGCAAGAAAAGCTTTTCATTCTAGCATTTTCCTTAAAATTAAAGTCCATCCGTCAAATTGGACAAACTTGGATTCTTGTAATAATCTCCATTCTATACAATGATTGGGCACCATAAACACATTATTTCTTATCGGGATACACGGTATTGATGCTTTAGTTTGGTAGGAAAAGTTTTGTTTTCCATCATTTACCTTAGAATTAAGATTCGCCTGTCAAGTGGGATAAACTTGGATTCTTATAATAATCTCTATTCTTTTGGTGTTTAAGCACTGCAAACACATTTTTCTCATTGGGATACATGATATTGATTGTTTTTTTTCCTACCATTTTCCTATGAATCATAGTTCGTCCATCAAATGGGATAAACTGGAATTCTCATAATAATATCTTTTATTTTTGTGATAGAATGGTATAAACACATTCTCCATGTTGGTATACACAATATTGATGCTTCATTTTCCTCATTGGGATACATGATATTGATTGTTTTTTTCCTACCTTTTTCCTACGAATCATAGTTCATCCATCAAATGGGATAAACTAGAATTCTCATAATAATATCTTTTCTTTTTGTGATAGGGATAAACTAGAATTCTCATAATAATATCTTTTCTTTTTGTGATAGAATGGTATAAACACATTCTCCATATTGGTATATACAATATTGATGCTTTTGCTTGGCAGAAGAAACTTTTTTTCCACCATTTTCCTTAGAATCAATGTTTGTTTGTCAAAATAGGACAAACTTGGATTCTCGTTATAATGTCTATTCTTTAGGTGATAGGGCACTATGAACGCATCCTCCTCATTGGTGTCGCCATGTGCCTGTGCTTGACTTAAAAATAATTGATGGTTGTTCGTGGTTGAGCCTTTAAGTTATCCCATGATCAGGATTTGGATTAGGCATAATAATGTGAAAGAGAGGGAAACCGTCTAGCAAATTGCTTATCCAATCGAGTGTTTAGTGGCCATCATGAAGTGGTAATAAACTTGGAGTTGCCATCGATTATTTTAGACTAGGCAAGATCAGATGCTTATTAAAAATAATATTTCGAGTTACGAAACTTTAAGCATCGATTCCAAGGTCTAAATGTCCAGAGATTCGTTGGTTGGGTTTAGGAGTTGGTTATGCATAGGGATTAACACCCCCATGATGCCCAAAATTGGTACCTACTCTATCTCACTTTGGTCTCAGTTAAATCAGTTCCATTTGGTCTTTATTTAGATATAATTCCTTTTAATGCATGAAGTTTTGTAAATTTAGATCTAGGTTTTTTCTTCCTTTTTTTTTTAGAAAATTAGCTCACATATGGGCCTTAGAGATGTAAAGCACATAGGGATTTTTATGAAACAATGTTCAGATTGTATTTAAAAAATTTGATGTTTCGTATTAGGCACTGAAGAGATACCAACACGAAACATTGCCTACTAAGCTTTATTGAAAAACAAATTTTAAACATGAATGCATGATAATCACTGCAAAAAGAAACATGTAAGTAAGACCAAAAAACAAATATAATAACATCATGAACAAGCAATCACAAACAAAAGAATGCAAAAATAAGGGACAATCAAAATGCATCACATAATTGCCTTTGATTATTAAAGAATAATTGGGATAGAGACTAGTTTGGATTCGGTGGTAATTTAGAGCATCAAAGATGATTTTAATCTAAGTAGTTTGAGGCATCCAAAAGAAAATTTTAGACTTTTTTAGGCAAAGCGAGGTTGGAGTATCCCCTCAGAGTGGTGTGGTTGGAGTATCCCCAAATGTAAAGTTAGGAAAATATTTAGGAATAAAGAGAAATTTTGAATTTTTGATTAAAAACGGGGTTGTAGTATCTCCAAAATTAAAAATTTTTTGATAGCTTCAGATAAAGCTTAAGAATCTTAAAGGTGGATCCAAAAAGAAAATTTATGTTTTGAGTTGAAAACGTGGTTGGAGTATCCCGTCAATGCAATGCAGCTAGAGTATCTCCACTAGCAAAAATTTTAATATAGGTAAGAGATGCCTAATATGAGGTGAACATTTTTTTTGTATTTGGGCCTTGATCCAAGTCTAAAAGACTTATGTTGTGAGGGAATCAACCGGGTGCATTTTGAGACATTCAAATGTTTTGACAAAAAGAGATTCAAAAATTAAGTTAAAGATATGGGACAACATCATGTCACCTCTATTCCTAAATTTATTTCATGTATGTTCAAAGGCTTTAGGAAGTGAATAAGATACCATTGGAAAGAAGACTCGATAAGATTTAATATAAAAATATTCCAAAAATTTTAGAAAATCAATATCTAAGCGGAATTAATTTTTGAATTTAAGTTTGTCTAAACACTGACTGCATATGAAGAGAAAAGACGTACCAAACTTTGAAAGGTTATTTCGAGCTCATTTAAAATTGTTGAATCATGGACAATACTTTTTTAGAAAGAAAATTTCGTGAACTTTTCAGAACAACTGTTTAAAAATTTTGAAAAAAATCATCTAGTGGGACAAAATGGCCCAAACGGAACATCACATTCTGGTTCTAGGGGTTTCGGACAGCAAAGGTTTGTAAAATAATAACTCCCTTATCTGAAATGATCCAAGGGCAAACAAAAGACCTTTGGCAATGTATTTTGACAAACTTTAATAAAAAAATCAAAAAATTATAAAAAAAATCATTTATGGTTCAAAAATAAAATTTAAAATTCAAACTATAGTGCTGCCAAGGCAAAAATAAGGGATTATTCAATTTTTTGGGTTTCTCGAAGGTCAAACTCAAATTATAAACGTTCGAACATCCACAATAAAAGGGAAAGAATAACACAGGCATCAAAAGTTGATTCCATAATCTTAGAGTAGTTTGGGACAATGAAATAACTCATTAACCATGTCCTTAAAAAGGGTCTTGACTCAAGATTAAGGCTTAATACTTTAACACAAGAAAATTGCATTTTATTTCCATGAATTCATACCAACAATGTTTGATTTGTCCCCAAGCTTGAAAGGTCAATTTTATGAAAATATTAAATCTATGCTATTCTTCATATATTAGGGGTAGCATGAACTTAGGTATTTCTTTTAAAAATCAGATTTTTAGTAAACAAGTATACATCTTGACAGGAATGACATGAACAAAACATAACATGCATAAAGATGAACAAGGACTAACATGCAAACACACATAAGTGACATAGTAACATGGAAATAGCTGACAAAAATGTGAGTAGATGATAAATAAGGTGTTTGAACATATTTAAACAAAGGAATACAGACTGAAGTTGTTAAGATGGCATTTTTATATCATGAGACTTCTTAAAGCATAAGAGAATGCATGAATATACATAGACATGTTAAGGTGAACATTTAAGCATGTGTCAAGAATGCGAAAATAGATGAAACATGAAAAAAATGCATAAATAAGGGGCTATTTCGATAATAGAATGAAAAAAAAGGGTATTTGGGCTATCATTCAAGATTAAGGCATTAAGAGAACATCAACACTTTAGGACTACCACAAACAAGGTAGCAATAACTGATGAGAACTTTAAAAGGGTCAGGGTAACATAGAAAGGTCACAAAGATGATGAAAATGTTGAAAAATCAAAGACTATGGAGAGTTAAGTAGAGAAAATATACCAAAAGTTTTAAGCTTTAGCCTTTTCTCTAAGTAGTAATTTTAAACTTCACCTTTTTTTGGTTGAATAGCAAAAGAATAATGAAAAGAAGGGGGTTTTTAGTCAGGGATGGATAAAATGGAGTTTTGAGAGGTAATATGAGCGAAATGAAGGTTTTCGAAAAGACTTTTGGTGATGGTTTTAAATAGATCCAAAATTAGAGATGAGTTTCTTAGTTTATGGTGGCTAGGGAATATTGAAGGAATGATTAGAAATAGGGGCTTTTCTGCTAGGAATCTCTTTTTGTTTGTTGGTATTGTTCTAGCTAAGTCCAAGGTTAGCTTATATAGCCATGTGGCTATGAAGACAAAAGATGAACAAGCAAAAATATTTTAAGGTTTTGGTGCATGTACCACGTGCATAAGTCAAGTACAGTGCTTAGCTACCTTGCAAACCCATTGTTTTGCTCAACAACAATAGTGGATCTAGACTACATTATGCAGCTGAGCATTGGGTAAGTTCAGCCTTACCCTTTGACAAATTGCAAAATGTCCCTTGTCATTGGCTATTTGGACTTCAAAATTTTATTTAAATCTAATCATAAGCCCAAAGACAAAGCCTGGTATGAATTTTGATTATTTTTGGTGCATGAAATGTGTTTTGAATCAAATTTTTAATCAGTGGTGTAGTGGCTAAAAAATGGCATAAACCAGGGAAATATGTCTTTATGTATTGATACAGAACATTATGTATCAACACATAAGGTAATTTTTACCCATGAGTATCGATAAATGCTTCTAGTCTTGAGACTTGAGTCCTGTATCAATACTCCATGAACTTGTATCGATACACAAGCTTGTGTACCAATATATTTTGGCAAAAATCATAACCTTAGCTACTAACAAGGTTTGTATTGATACAAACATGCTAGGTATTGATACCACAACTTAGGTATCAATACCAAACCCTTTTGTATCAATACTGTATGTGAAAATTCAAGTTTTTGGCACTGTAAAGCCTCGTATCAATACTTGTGCACATATGTAACTTGCACATACCTGTGGCTTCTCGATTTTCCTTAACTTCATCACAAACAGTGGGAAGTTGATTCATGTACTAATTTAAATGACTCTGGTGACACCATGAAAAATGGCTTTCGATGCCTCATTTTACATTTTTTTCAATATAACCTATAAGCATTTCAAACCTTTTTAAAAATCTTTTTTTGCTCAATGCCATGTCGCTTAATAGTGCCTGGTGACACAGTATTCAATAGTCATCCCTCAGTTTTTTATTTTTAATTTTTGATTTTATTATCTGTCATGTAAGTCCTAGGATGCCAGAATCTGTCTTAAACAAAATAAAGTGTCTACAGCTGCCCCTCTTTGGCCGTTGCTAAGTATTAGGAAAAGAGCAAAGACAAATAGACACCATTTTGTTTGGATGGGATAATGGATTCGTGTGCTTGTAGAGAAGTAGAGGGCTATTTAGTATCACGTCGAGATGGGTTGAATAACTTGAAAAAAAGAAGATTTTGATGAGTTTTGTAGCGTTTGACCTCCCTACTAGGTTATTTTTCATATTTAATCCTAAACAAGTGCCATCAGTTTGTGTGGGCATTGAGATAGGTAAAGAAATACATTTAGATCTTTGTGGACTAAGGTAGATAAGTGTTACTAGCTTGTGTGGCTTTAAGGTAAATAAAGAAAAACATCCAGCTCTTTGTGGACTAAGGTAGATAGGAGCCAAAAGTTGTGTAGGCTTCATGGTTGGTATGTATCCTACTTTTTAAGGACTAAGATAGGTAAGTGCCACCAACTTGTTTGGGCTTTAAAGTAGGTAAGTGTGCTACTATTTGAGGACTGAGGTAGGTTGGTGCCACCAGCTTATGTAGGCATTATGGTAAGTAAGCGTCGTACCCTTTGACAACTGAGGTAGATAGGTGCCACAGCTTGTGTAAGCTTTAAAGTATGTAAGCATTCTGCTCTTTGAGGGCTAAGATAGGTAGGTGCCACTAGTTTGTGTGCACTTTATGGTGAGCAAACGTCCTACTCGTTGAAGATTATGGTAGGTAGGTGCCACCAACTTTTGTGAGTTTTAAAGTATGTAAGCATCTTGCTCTTTGAGGACTGAGGTAGGTAATTGCCACTAACTTATGTGGGCTTTATGGTCAGTAAGCATCCTACTCTTTAAGGACTACTATAGGTAGGTGCTGCCAGCTTGTGTGTGCTTCAGTGGTAGGTCAGGAAAGGCATCCTGATCTTTGAGGGCTAGAAGGAAATAAGCTTAGGTACCCTTCTTAGATGATTTACGATGAGCACATAGGGTCAAAGGTACTTACTTGAGGCCTTTTAAGGTTTTTCAAAATCAAAAAATTGTACCTTAGGTTCCCTACAAATTTGACTTATGTATACAGGAGCTGGTACTTGTAGGATGTTAAATGTTGCATAATGCATGCGAATGCAAGTGCCTTTCTAAATAATGCAAGGGTAATGACTTTAAAAGCCTAATCTAGTGGTTGGTTTTTGCCTTTTCTGACTATGATAAATTGGCCTTTTGCCCAGGGTTCATTAATCTTACTTAAGGTTTCAAGAGGCTTTGAATGTTAAGGTTGTCCTTTCTTTGAAGGTATGAGAGGTCCATGATCATATACTAGAGAAGGTTTTAAAGACATTTTCAAGATGTGAGGCCCTAAGGCAAGATCGATTGTGGTCCCAAGAGTTCATTCTTAGACTTTAGACATGAAACAAAGCTCCTGCAAAGTTTTACCCTTCCAAGTAATGCTAGAAAATCCTATTATTAGTTTCATTTATTTATCAAGCATTACCAATTAAATGATAAACATGATGCAACATGGAAAATAGGGTTATGAAAAGATTTTACGAGAAGTCAAGTGATTATATTTTTATTCAAAGAGAAAGGGTACAAGTTGTGATAAACTTATGAGATTATGAAAGATTTTGAAATATAGAAGGGATAAGAGAAGTCTTCCTGGTCGATTGGTTTTGATGCTAATGACATGAATTCTCCACTAAGTGCTTTTGGTGATTTTTTTGAGCAATTAATCCTTTTAGTGTTGGCCGACTAATAAGACGATTCCTTAGATCACCTTACAGTGGGATAAAGGCCTCAAAGTTAGGTAGTTTCCATTTTTTAAGTACAAGTGTGGATGAGGTTAGGTGGTGTTTGGTCAGCAAAAAACAAATAGGTTAGGTTATGACTTGATGTCTTGATCAAAGTTGTGAATACGAGGCAAAAAGGTTTGGTTGCTTAAGCCACCCTCTCAAGTTTTCAACTTAATCTAGTTTTCATTTCTTTTTGTTTTTGTTTTGCTTTTGGAGAATGGTAGGTGAAGGACCAATAGAATGCCCTTTCGGGTTTTAATCCAAAAGTCATTTTAGGCATAGTATCTCTTAACATAATTAGAGTTCACTGGGTTGGGTTGGTCATTGCCATCCATCTTGGTTAAGATTAGGGCTCTTTTAGAGAATATACGTTTCACCATGTATGGCCCTTCCCAATTTGGGGTCCATTTTCCTCGAGCATCTTTATGGATCATGAGAATTTGTTTGAGCACTAAGTCACCTTCCTAGAATTGATGAGGCAGATCTTTTTGTCATTGGCTCTCATTATCCACTTTTGATACATCTGCCCATGACAGATGGCTTTGATTCTTTTCTCTTCGATGAGATTAAGCTGTTTATATCAGCCCTTAGCCTATTCAGCCTTTTCAAGTTGTGATTCCATTAAAACTTTGAGTGAAGGGATTTCAACCTTAATTGGTAGGATAGCCTCCATGCCATAGACCAAGGAGAATGGGGTAGCACTCGTGAGGGTTTTTATTGTCATGCGATAAACATGTAAAGCAAAAGGAAAATTTTTATGCCAATCTTTATACATCTTACCCATCTTTTCAACTATCTCCTTAATATTCTTGTTGGCTGCCTTAACTGCCCTATTCATTTTTGGATGGTATAGGATAGAGTTTCGATGTTGAATCTTAAACTGAGAGCAAACTGCTTGCATTATTTTGTTTTTTCAAGTTGCATGCATTATCGATAATGATTTGTTTAGGAAGACCATATTTACAAATGATGTCCTATTTCACAAATTTATATATAGTAGATCTAGTGACACTGGCATAAGAAGCTACCTTTACCTATTTAGTGAAATAATCGATGGCAACTAAAATCAAGCCATGCCCATTGAAAACTTTAGGGGTAATTAGTCCGATCATGTCTATGCCCCATAGAGAAAAAGGCCATGGAGCTATCATAACATGTAAAATGGTTGGTGGAACATGGATTTTGTTAGTGTAGATTTGGCATTCATGGCACTTTCTAGCATAGTCAATGCAGGCTTTTTTTAGAGTTAACCAATAGTAGCCTGATCATATAACTTGTTTGGCCATTCGGTGTCCATTACAAATTCATTCATGAACTTCTTCAAGTATTCTTTTGGCTTTGGAGGCATCCACACATCAGAGTAGCACTTGATCCTAGCCTTCCTTGTACAAAATCCCACCATCTAAAATAAAACCTAATGGCTAATCATCGAATGATTCTTTTATTAATTTCGATGGCGTCTTTTACGTACCATTGATCCTTGATGTATAAAAGGATGTCATGATACCATGGTAAGCCATCCTTATCTTCTTTAGCATTCTAGTAGTGCACTAGGGTTGTATAGATGCTCATTTGAATATAAGTGACATCTGATTATCAATTGACTTTGAACATGGTCAATAAAATGGCTAAGGCGTCAACAATTTGGTTTTTTTCTCGAGGTAGATGTTGAAAGCTAATATCATCAAACTCTTTTCTAAGTTCTTAGATCAGATTACCATAGTTGATTAATTTAGCATCACGTGTTTGCCATTCTCTTTTTAGTTGGTAAATGACAGGGGCTGAATCTCCAAATACTCATAGCATTCAAATGCCTTTTTCAATGGCTGCTTAGAGTCCCATGATGCAAACCTCATATTCAGCTACATTGTTGGTACAATCAAAATTCAACCTTGTAGTCAAAGGGTAGCGGTTTCCATCAGGTGAGATAAGAATTGCCCTAATCCATGCTTTAATGCATTTAAGCCTCATCAAAGTATATTTTCCCAAATAAGCCGCACTCAATAGTGTTCTCCGCCTCAGATATGCACACCAAATCTTCATAAAAAAATTGAAGTCTAAGGGTTGAAATTTATCTATTGCTTTGCTTGCCAAGAAATCCACTATTGCACACCTTTTGATTTACGTACACAATGTCATACTCAGAAAGCAAGACTTGCCACCTAGCTAACCTCCCTGATAAGGCAAGAGCTTCGCATAAATACTTGATGGGATCGAGTCTAGCGATTAGCCATGTAGTGTGGTACAACATGTATTATCTTAACCTTCGAGCGTCCAAGTTAGAACACAACATAGCTTACCTGCAAATGAATAATTATTTTCATATTCTATGAACTTCTTGCTCAAGTAGTGAATAGCTTGTTCCTTCTTGGCTGACTCATCATGTTGACCTAATACATAGCCTATCAACTTATCAAAAATTGATAGATACAAGACAAACGATCAACTAGGCACTGGGGGCACAAGTATCGAAGGGTTCCAAAGGTAATATTTGACCTTATCAAAAGCTTTTTGGCATTCTTCATTCCATTCTCTAGGATTTTGTTTTCAAAACAGCCGAAAGATTAGATCACATTTGTCTATTAACTGAGATATGAATTGGACTATATAGTTTAACCTTCCTAAGAAACTTCTTACTTTTTTTTTAGTTCAAGGTGTTGATAAATTCTGGTGGCCTTGACTTTGTTGGGATCGACTTCTATTCCCTTCTTAATCACAATTAAGCCCAATAATTTATTGGATGTGATACCAAATATGCATTTAGTAGGATTTAATTTAAGTTGATATTTGCGAAGTCATTTGAAGAGATTTTAAAGGTTGGCAATGTGAGATTTTTATGAGAATCTAATGTTACCCCATTTAACAAACAAACTTTGATTTTACACAAAATAAGGGAAAGAAAAGTTTTTACTGCCAAAAAAAAGTATCAAATTTCATGCATCCCAATAAGGAGAATCTGTTTATCGCACCCAATCACAACAAGAATGGAGATTGTTATGAGAATTCATGTTAGCCCCATTTGACGGATGAACATTGACTCCAAGGAATATGGTGGAAAGAAAAAATTTTCCTGACAAACTAAAGCATCAATTGCATGTATCCCAATGAAGAGAATGTGTTTATTATGCCCAATCATAAAAGAATAGAGATTATTACGAGAATCCCAATTTGTTTGATTTAACGAATTAACATTGATTCTAAGGAAAATGGTGGAAAAATAAGCTTTTCCTGCCATATCAAACCATTAATTTCATGTATTCTACTATGGAGAATGTGTTTAAAGTGCTCAATCACAAAAATAATGAAGATCATTACGAGAATACTAGTTTGTATCATTTAGTAGATGAACTTTTATTTTAAGGAGAATGGTGGAAAAAAAAGCTTTTTCAGCCAAAAAAATATCAATATCATATATCCTAGTGAGGACAATGTGTTTATAGCACCTTATCACCAAAAGAATGGAGATTATTATAAGAATCTAAGTTTGTCCCACTTGACAGATAAACTTTGATTCTAAGGAAAATAGTGGAAAGAAAAGGTTTTCCTACCAAACTAAACCATCAATTTTGTGTATTTTGCTGTGGGGAATGTGTTTAAAACACTCAATCACAAAAATAATAGAGATTATTACGAGTATCCAAGTTTGTCTTATTTGACAAATTAACTTTGATTACAAGAAAAATGGTGGAAATAAAAGCTTTTCCTGCCAAACCAAAGCATTAATATTGTGTATCCCAATGAGGAGAATGGGTTTATAGTGCCTCATCACCAAAAAAATTGAGATTATTACAAGAACTCAAGTTTGTCCCATTTGACAGATGAACATTGATTCTAAGGAAAATGGTGGAAAAAATGCTTTTCCTGCCAAACCAAAGCATCAATTTCATGTATCTAAATGAAGACAATGTGTTTATAGAGCCTCATCACCAAAAGAATGGAGATTATTATGAGAATCCAAGTTTATCTCATTTGACGGACGAACTTTGATTATAAGGGAAATGGTGGAAAGAAAAGCTTTTTCTGCTAAAAAACCATCAATATCATGTATCCCAATGATGAAAAAGTGTTTATAGTGCCCAATCACCAGAATTGAGATTATTATGAGAATCCAAGTTTGTCCTATTCAACCGGTAGATATTGATTCTAAGGAACATGATGGAAAAAAATGCTTTTTCTGCCAAACCAAAGCATCAATTTCATGTATCTGAATGAAGACAATGTGTTTATAGAGCCTTATAACCAAAAGAATGGAGATTATTATGAGAATCCAAGTTTGTCTCATTTGACGGATGAACTTTGATTATAAGGGAAATGGTGGAAAGAAAAGCTTTTCCTGCTAAAAACCATCAATATCGTGTATCCCAATGATGAAAAAGTGTTTATAGTGCCCAATCACCAAAAAAATTGAGATTATTATGAGAATCCAAGTTTGTCCTATTTGACAGATAGATATTGATTCTAAGGAACATGGTGGAAAGAAAAGCTTTTCTTGCCAAGCTGAAGCATCAAAATCATGTATCTAATGAGGAGAATGTCTATATAGTGCCTAATAACAAAATGTATGGAGATTATTGAGAGAATCCAAGTTTGTTCATTCCATAGACGGACTTTGATTCTATAGAAAATGGTGAAAAAAAACATTTCCTACTAAACCAAAGCATCAATATTGTGTATCCCAATGAGGAGAATATATTTATAGCACCTTATCACCAAAAGAATAGAGATTATTATGAGAATCCATGTTTGAGTCATTTGATGGGCAAACTTTGATTCTAAGGAAAATGGTGGAATGTAAAGCATTTCCTACAAAACCCAAACATCAATATCATGTATAACAATGAGGAGAACGTGTTTATAGTGTCCAATCACAAAAAAATGGAGATAATTATGAGAATCCAAGTTTATCCCATTTGACAGATGAACTTTGATTCAAAGGAAAATGGTGGAATGAAGAGCTTTTCTTACTAACCTAAAGCATCAAATAATGCATCCCAATGAGGAGAATGTGTTTATAGTGGCCAATCCCCAAAAGAATAAAGGTTATTACAAGAATCCAAGTTTGTCCTATTTGAAGGATGAACTTTGATTCTAGAGAAAATGGTGGATGAAAAGCTTTTACTGCCAAGCCAAAGTGTTAATATCATGTACCCCAATGAGGAGAATGTGTTTATAATGCCTAATCTCCAAAAACATGAAAATTATCGTATGTACCCAATTTTCTCCTATTTGACAGACAAACTTTGATTTTGAGGAAAGTGTGGAATGTAATGCTTTTCCTACCAAACCAAAGCATCATTATCATGTATCCCAATAAGGAGAATCTATTTCTAATGCTCAATCATAAAAAGAATGGAGATAATTATGAGAATCATGTTTGTCCCATTTGACGGATGAACTTTGATTCTAAGGAAAATTGTGGAATGAAAAGCTTTTCCTACCAAGCTAAAGCATCAATATCATGCATCCTAATGAGGAGCATTTGTTTATAGTTCCCAATCACCAAAAAAATGGAGATTATTGCGAGAATCCAAGCTAGTCCTATTTGATGGACAAACTTTGATTCCAAAGAAAAAAGTGAAATGAAAAGCTTTTCTTGCCAAGCTAAAGCGTCAATATCATGTATCCCTATGACGAAAACATGTTTATAGTGCCCAATCACCAAAAGAATGTAGATTATTGTGAGAATCCAAGTTTGTCCTATTTGATGGATGAGCTTTGATTATAAAGAAAATGATGGAATAAAAAGGTTTTCTTACCAGGCAACGCGTCAATATCATGTATCCCAATAAGGAGAATGTGTTTATAATGCATCACCACCAAAAGAATAAAGGTTATTATGAGAATCCAAGCTTGTCCCATTTCACTAATGAACTTTGATTCTAAGGAAAATGGTGGAATGAAAAGCTTTTCCTTAAAAGGAAAAGCATTAATATGATGTATCCTAATAGGAAGAATGTGTTTATAGTGTACAATCACCAAAAGAATGGACATTGTTATGAGAATCCAAGTTTGTCCCATTTGACAGATGAACTTTAATTCCACGAAAAATGGTGGAAAGAAAAGCTTTTCCTACCAAACTAAAGCATTAATTTAATGCACTCCAATGAGGACAATGTGTTCATGGCACCTCGTCACCAAAAGAATGGAGATTATTACGAGAATCAAATTTGTCCCATTCAATAAATGAACTATGATTTTATTAAAGATGGTGGAAAAGCTTTTTCTACCAAACCAAAGCATCAATTTCAAGTATCTAAATGAGAAAAATGTGCTTATAGAGCCTCATCACCAAAAGAATGAAGATTATTACGAGAATCCAAGTTTGCCTCATTTGATAGATGAACTTTGATTATAAGGAAAATGATAGAAAAAAAAGCTTTTTCGGCTAAAAAAAAGCATCAATATCATGTATCCTAATGACAAAAAAGTGTTTATAGTGCCTAACGATGAATAATGGTTATTGCGAGAATCCAAGTTTCTCCTATTTGATGGCTAGATATTGATTTTAAGGAACATGGTGAAAAGAAAAGCTTTTCTTGCCAATTTAAAGCATCAAAATAATGCATCTAATGAGGAGAATGCCTTTATTATGCCTAATCACAAAATGTATGGAGATTATTACGAGAATCCAAGTTTGCCTATTTCACAGATGAACTTTGATTCTAAGAAAAATGGTGGAAAAATAGCATTTCCTACCAAACCAAAACATCAATATTGAGTATCCGTATAATGAGAATGTGTTTATAACGCCTTATCACCAAAAAAATGGAGATTATTATGAGACACCAAGTTTGACTCAGTTGACAGGCAAACTTTAATTCTAAGGAAAATGGTGGAATGTAAAGCTTTTCCTACTAAACCAAGACACATAAAGAGAATGTGTTTGTAGTGCTCAATCACAAAAACAATGGAGATAATTACGCGAATCCATATTTGTCCCATTTGTCGGATGAGCTTTGATTCTAAGGAAAATGGTGGAATAAAAAGCTTTTCTTGCCAAGCTAAAGCATCAATATCATGTATCTCAATAAGGAGAATTTGTTTATAGTGCCCAATCACCAAAAAATGAAGATTATTGTGAGAATCCAAGCTTGCCCTATTTGATGGATGAACTTCGATTGTAAAGAAAATGGTGGAATGAAAAGATTTTCTTGCTAAGCCAAAGCATCAATATCATGTATCACTATGAGGAAAACATGTTTATAGTGCCCAATCACCAAAAGAATAGAGGTTATTAGAAGAATCCAAGTTTGTCCTATTTATTGATGAACTTTGATTCTAAAAAAAATGATGGAATGAAAAGGTTTTCCTACCATGCAATACATCAATATCATGTAGCCTAATAAGGAGAATATGTTTATAATGCATCACCACCAAAAGAATGGAGATTATAACGAGAATCCAAGTTTGCAACATTTCACAGATGAACTTTGATTCTAAGGAAAATAGTGGAATGAAAAGCTTTTCCTTAAAAGCCAAAGCATCAATATGATGTATCCTAATGAGGGTAAGGTTTTTATAGTGTAAGATTGCTAAAAGAATGGAGATTATTACGAGAGTCCAAGTTTATCCCATTTGATAGATAAACTTTAATTCTAAGGAAAATGGTCCAAAGAAAAGCTTTTCCTGCTAAACCAAAGCACTAATTTCATGTATCCTAATGAGGACAATGTGCTTATGGCACCCCATCACCAAAAGAATGGAGATTATTATGAGAATCCCAGTTTGCCCCATTTGACAGATGAACTTTGATTTTATGTAGGATGGTGGAAAGAAAAGCTTTTCCTGCCAAAGCAAAGCATCTATATCATGTATCCTAATGAGGATAATGTGTTTATTGTGCCTTATCACCAAAAGAATGGAGATTATTACAAGAATCTAGGTTTGTCCTATTTGATAGGTGGATATTGATTCTAAGGTATACAGTGGAAAGAAAAGCCTTTCTTACCAAGCTGAAGCATTAAAATCATGTATCTAATGAGGAGAATGTCTTTGTAGTGCCCAATCACAAAAAGTATCGAGATTACTACGAGAATCTAAGTTTGTACCATTTTAGCGATCAACTTTGATTCTATGGAAAATAATGGAGAGAAAAGCTTTTCCTGCCATACCAAAGCATCAATATTATGTATCCCAATAAGGAAAATGTGTTTATAGTGCCTTATCACCAAGAGAATGGAGATTATCAAAAGAATCCAAGTTTATCTCATTTGATGGATGAACTTTGATTTTAATGAAAATAGAGGAATGTAAAGCTTTTCTAGCTAAACCAAAGCATCAATATTATGTATCCCAATAAGGAGAATGTGTTTACAGTTCCCAATCAAAAAAAATAGAGATAATTATGAGAATCCATGTTTGTCCCATTTATTGCATGAACTTTGATTTTAAGGAAAATGGTGGAAAGGAAAGCTTTTCCTGCCAAACCAAAGCATCAAATGCATGTATCCTAACGAGGAGAATGTGTTTATGGTGCCTAATCACAAAAGGAATAGACATTGTTATGAGAATCCCAATTTGTTTGATTTAACAAATAAACTTTGATTCTAAGGAAAATGGTGGAAAGAAAAGCTTTTCCTGCCAAACCAAAGCATCAAATGCATGTATCCTAACGAAGAGAATGTGTTTATGGTACCCAATCACAAAAGGAATAGAGATTGTTATGAGAATCCCAATTTGTTTGATTTAACGAATGAACTTTGATTCTAAGGTAAATGGTGGAAGAAAAGCTTTTTCTCCTAAACCAAACCATCAATTTTGTGTACTCTAATATGGAGAATGTGTTTAAAGACCTCTATCACAAAAATAATGAAGATCATTGTGAGAATCCTAGGTTGTATCACTTACCGGATGAACTTTGATTTTAAGGAAAATAGTGGAAAAAAAGCTTTTTTATCCAAAAAAAGGCATCAATATAATGTATCCCAATAAGGAAAAATGTTTATAGCACCCAATAACCAAAAAAATAGAGATTATTACGAGAATCCAAGTTTGCCCTATTTGACAAGTGGATATTAATTCTAAGGAATATGCTAGAAAGGAAAGTGTTTCTTGCCAAGCCAAAGCATAAAAAATAGGTAAAGTGCCCAATCACAAAAAGTATGGAGATTATTATGAGAATCCAAGTTTGCCTTATTTCACGGATGAACATTGATTGTATGGAAAATGATGGAAGGAAAAGCTTTTCCTGCTAAACCAAAGCTTCAATATTGTGCATCACAATGAGGAAAATTTGTTTATAGTCCCTCATCACCAAAAGAATAGAGATTATTACAAAAATATAAGTTTATCTCATTTGACGAATAAACTTTGATTTTAAAGAAAATGGTTGAATATAAAGCTTTTTTGGCCAAACCAAAGCATCAATATAATGTATCCCAATAAGGAAAATGTGTTTATAGTGCCCAATTACAAAAAGAAAAAAGATAATTATGAGAATCTAAGTTTATCCCATTTGAGGGGCGAACTTTCATTCTAAGGGAAATAGTGGAATGAAATGCTTTCCCTGCCAAGCCAAAGCTTCAATATCATGTATCCCAATGAGAAAAATGTTTTTATAGTGCCTAATAACCAAAAGAATGGAGATTATTGTGAGAATCTAAGTTTGTCCTATTTGATGGATGAGCTTTGATTCTAAAAAAAATCATGGAATGAAAAGCTTTTCTGGCCATGTCAAAGTGCCAATATCATGTATCCCAACGAGGAGAATGTTTTTATAGTGCCAAATCACCAAAAGAATGGAGCTTATTGTGAGAATCCAAGTTTGTCCTATTTGATGGATGAGCTTGATTCTAAAGAAAATCATGGAATGAAAAGGTTTTCCTACCATGCCAAAAAGTCAATATCATGTATCCCAACGAAAAGTATGTGTTTATAGTCCCCAATCACCAAAAAAATAGTATTATTGCGGGTATCCAAATTTCTCTTATTTGAGGGATGAACTTTGATTCTAAGGAAAATGGTAGAATGAAAAGCTTTTCCTACAAAGCCAAAGCATCAATATCTTTATCCTAATGAGGAGAACATGTTTACAGTGCCCAATCACCAAAAAAATGAAGATTATTGCAGGAATGTTTGTCCTATTTGCTAGACAAACTTTGATTCCAAAGAAAATGGTGGAAAGAAAAGATTTTCCTACCAAGCCAAAATGTCAATATCATTTATCTCAATAAGGAGAATGTGTTTATAGTTGCCAATCACCAAAAAATAAAGATTGTTGCAAGCATCCAAGTTTCCCCTGTTTGATGGATGAACTTTGATTCTAAGGAAAATGGTGGAATGAAAAGCTTTTCTTGCCAAGCCAAAGCATCAATATCACGTATCCTAATGAGGAGAACATATTTATAGTGCCCAATTACCAAAAGAATGAAGATTTTTACAAGAATCCAAGTTTGTCTTATATGACTGATTAACATTGGTTTGAAGGAAAATGGTGGAATGCAACGCTTTCCTTGCCAAGCCAAAGCATCAATATCATCCATCCCAACGAGTAAAACATGTTTATAGTTCCCAACATGAAAAGAATGGATATAATTACAAGAATCCAAGTATATCACATTTGATAGGCGAACTTTGGTTCTATGGAAAATGGTGGAATGTAACATTTTTGCTACCAAGCCAAAGCATGAATATCATGCATCCCAATAAGCAGAACGTGTTTATAGTGCCCAACATGAAAACAATGGACATAATTATGAGAATCCAAGTCTATCCTATTTGATGGATGAATATTCTAAAGAAAATGGCAGAATGAAAAGTTTTTCTTGCTAAGCTAATACATTAATGTCATGTATCCTAATAAGGAGAATGTGTTTATAGTGCTAATCTCCAAAAAAATGGAGATTATTATGGGTATCCAAGTATCTCTAATTTGATGAACGAACCTTGATTCTAAGGAAAATGGTGGAGTGTAAAGCTTTTCCTACCAAACCAAAGCATCAATGTCTTGTATCTCAATGAAGAGAAAGTGTTTATAGTGCTCAATCACAAAAAGAATGGAGATAATTACGAGAATCCTAGTTTGTCTCATTGGATGAACGAACTGTGATTCTATGGAAAATGGTGGAATGTAAAGCTTTTCTAGCTAAACCAATTAATATCATGTATCTAAATTAGAAGAATATGTATATAATGCCCAACCAGAAAAAGAATGGCAATAATTACGAGAATTCGGTTTGTCCTATTTGATGGATAAACGTTGATTCTAACAGAAATGGGGGAATTAAATGCTTTTCCTACCAAGCCAAAGCATCAATATCATGTATCCCAACAAGGAAAATGTTTTTATAGTGCCTAATCACCAAAAGAATGAAGATTATTACGAGAATCTAAGTTTGTCTTATTTAATGGATGAGCTTTGATTTTAAAGAAAATCATGGAATGAAAAGCTTTTCCTACCGTGCCAAAGTGCTAATGTCATGTATCCCAATGGGGAGAATTTTTTTATAGTGCCTAATCACCAAAAGAATGGAGTTATTATGAGAGTCCAACTTTGCCTATTTGATGGATGAACTTTGATTCTAAAGAAAATAATGGAATAAAAAGGTTTTCCTACCAAGCAATATGTCAATGTCATGGATCCCAATAGGAGAATGTGTTTATAATGCATCACCACCAAAAGAATGGAGATTATTGCTAGAATCCAAATTTGCCCCATTTCATAGATGAACTTTGATTCTAAGAAAAATGATGGAATGAAAAGCTTTTCCTTAAAAGCTAAAGCATCAATATGATGTATCCTAAATAGAAGAATGTGTTTGTAGTGCACAATCACCAAATGAATAGAGATTATTACGAGAATCCAAGTTTGTCATATTTGACTGATGAACTTTAATCTTAAGGAAACTGGTCGAATGAAAAGCTTTTCCTGCCAAACCATAGCATTAATTTCATGTATCCCAATGAGGATAATGTGTTTATGGTCCCTCATCACCAAAAGAATGAAGATTATTATGAGAATCCAAGTTTGTCCCTTTTGATAGATGAACTTTGATTTTAAGAAGATGGTGGAAAGAAAAACATTTCTTGCCACACCAAAGCATCGATATCATGTATCCCAATAAGGTGAATGTGTTTATAGTGCCTTATCACCAAAAGAATGAAGATTATTATGAGAATCCAATTTTGTCCTATTTGACGAATGGATATTGATTCTAAGGAATACAGTGGAAAGAAAGGCTTTTCTTACCAGCGTAAAGCATCAAAATCATGTATCCAATGAGGAGAATGTCTTTGTAGTGCCAAATCACAAAAAGTATGGAGTTTTTTATAAGAATCCAAGTTTGCCCTATTTCACCAATGAACTTGTATTCTATGAAAAATGGTGGCGAGAAAACCTTTTCCTGTCAAACCAAAGCATTAATATTATGTATCCTAATAAGGAGAATATGTTTATAGCGCTTTATTACCAAGAGAATGGAGATTATTACGAGAATCAAAGTTTGTCTCATTTGATAGATAAAATTTGATAGTAAGGAAAATGGTGGAATGTAAAGTTTTTCCAGCCAAACCAATCCATCAATATCATGTATCCCAATGAGGAAAATGTGTTTACAGTGCCTAATCAGAAAAAGAATTGAGATACTTATGAGAATCTAAGTTTGTCCTATTTGATGGATGAACTTTGATTCTAAGGAAAATGGTGGAAAGAAAAGCTTTTGCTGCCAAACCAAAACATTAAATGTATGTATCCTAACAAAGAGAATGTGTTTATAGTGCCTAGTCACAAAAGAATCGAGATTATTATGAGAATCCCAGTTTGTTCGATTTAATGGATGAACTTTGATTCTAAGGGAATGGTGGAAGAAAAGCTTTACCTGTCAAACCAAACCATTAATTTCATCTATTCTAATGTGGAAAATGTGTTTAAAGAGGTCAATCACAAAAATAATGGAGATCGTTATGAGAATCCTAGTTTATATCATTTGACAGACAAACTTTGATTTTAAGGAAAATAGTCGAAAGAAAAGCTTTTTTGGCAAAAAAAGTATTAATATCGTGTATCCCAATGAAGAAAGAGTGTTTGTAGTCCTAATCACGATAAGAATAGAGATTATTACGAGAATCCAAGTTTGTCCTATTTGACGAATGGATATTAATTCTAAGAAATATGATGGAAAGAAGAGCTTTTCTTGCCAAGCCAAAGCATCAAAAACACGTATAGTGCCTAATCACAAAGAGTGTGGAGTTTATTATGAGAATCAAAGTTTTCCCTATTTCACGAATGAACTTTGATTCTATGGAAAATGGTAGAAAAAAAAGCTTTTCCTGCGAAACCAAAGCATCAATATTGTGCATTGCAATGAGGAGAATGTGTTTATAGAGCCTTATCACCAAAAGAATGGAGATTATTACGGGAATCCAAGTTTGTCTCATTTGAAGGAAAAACTTAGATTCTAAGGAAAATGGTGGAATATAAAGCTTTTTCTACCAAACAAAGCATTAATATCATGTATCCTAATAAAGAGAATGTGTTTATAGTGCCCAATCACAGAAAGAATGAAGAAAATTACGAGAATGAACTTTGATTTTAAGGGAAATGGTGGAATGAAATGCCTTTCTTGCCAAGCCAAAGCATCAATATCATGTATCCCAATAAGGAGAATGTTTTTATAGTTCACAATCATCAAAAGATTAGAGATTATTATGAGAATCCTAGTTTGTCCTCTTTGATGGATGAGCTTTGATTCTAAAGAAAATCCAGGAATAAAAAGCTTTTGCTGCCATGCCAAAGTGTCAATATCATGTATCCCAATGAGGAGAATGTGTTTATAGTGCCCAATCACTAAGAAAATCAAGATTATTGCAGGTACCCAAGTTTCACCTACTTAAGGGATAAACTTTAATTCCAAGAAAAATGGTAGAATGAAAAGTTTTTCCTACAAAGCCAAAGGGTCAATATCTATTTCCTAATAAGGTGAACAGTGCCCAATCACCCAAAAAATGGAGATTATTGCAAGAATCCAAGTTCATACTATTTAATGTATGAACTTTGTTTCTAAAGAAAATAGTGGAGTGAAAAGCTTTTCTTAGCAAGCCAAAGCATCAATGTCATATATCCCAATAAGGATAATGTGTTTATAGTTGCCAATCACCAAAAAATTGAGATTGTTGCAAGTATCCAAGTTTCTCATGTTTGATGGACAAACTTTGATTTTAAGGAAAATAGTGAAATAAAAAGCTTTTCTTGCCAAGCTGAAGCATCAATATCATGTCTCCTAATGAAGAGAACATGTTTATAGTGCCTAATCACCAAAAGAATGGAGACTATTATGAGAATCCAAGTTTGTCTCATATGACTGACGAACTTTGGTTCTAAGGAAAATGGTTAAATGTAACACTTTCCTTGCCAAGCCAAAACATCAATATCGTGCATCCCAACGAGTAAAACATGTTTATAGTGCCCAATAAAAAAAGAATGTACATAATTCTGAGAATCCAAGTTTATCCCATTTGATAGGCAAACTTTGGTTCTAAAGAAAATGGTGGAATATAATGCTTTCCCTACCAAGCCAAAGCATCAATATCATGCTTCCTAATAAGAACGTGTTTGTAATGCCCAACATGAAAAGAATGGACATAATTATGAGAATCCAAGTTTATCCTATTGGATGGATGAATTTTGATTCTAAAGAAAATGGTGGAATGAAAAGCATTTTCTGCCAAGCCAATGCATCAATATCTTGTATCCTAATGAAGAGAATGTGTATATAATGCCCAATCCCCAAAAAAATAGGGATTATTACAGGTATCCAATTATCTTTTATTTGATGAATGAACTTTGATTCTAAGGAAAATGGTGAAATGTAAAGCTTTTCCTGCCAAACCAAAGCATCAATATAATGTATCCCAATGAGGAGAATGCATTTGTAATGCTTAATCACAAAAATAATGGAGATAATTATGAGAATCCTAGTTTATTCCATTTGATGAATGAACTTTGATTCTAAGGAAAATGGTGGAATGTAAAGCTTTTCCAGCCAAAACAATTAATATTATGTATTCGAATTAGGAGAATGTGTTTATAATGACCAACCGGAAAAAAATGGAAAGAGTTATGAGAATCAAAGTTTGTCTTATTTATGGATGAACTTGGATTCTAAGGGAAATGGTTGAATGAAATGCTTTTACTTCCAGGCAAAAGGATCAATATCCTACATCCCAATGAGGAGAATGTGTTTATAGTGCCCAATCATAAAAAAAGTGGAGATTATTGTGAGAATTCAAGTTTGTCCTATTTGATGGATGAGCTTTGATTCCAAAGAAAGTCATGGAAAAAAAAGCTTTTGCTGCCAAGCCAAAGGGTTAATATCATGTATCCCAATGAGAAGAATATGTTTATAGTGCCTAATCACCAAAAAAATCAAGATTATTGCGGGTCTTTAAGTTTCTCCTATTTGACGGATGAACTTTGATTCTAAAGCAAATTGTGGAATGAAAAGCTTTTCTTGCTAAGCCAAAGTGTCAATATCATGGATCCCAATGAGGAGAATGTGTCTATGGCTACCAATCGCCAAAAAAATAGAGATTGTTATGGGTATTCAAGTTTTTCCCATTTGACATATGAACTTTAATTCTAAGGAAAATGGTGGAATGAAAAGCCTTTCCTGTGAAGCCAAAGCATCAATATCATGTATCCCAATAAGGAGAACATCTTTATAGTGCCTAACCACCAATAGAATGGAGTTTATTGTGAGAATCCAAGTTTGTCCTATTTGATGGACAAACTTTGATTCTATAGAAAATGGTGGAATGAAAAGCTTTTCCTGGGAAGCCAAAGCGTCAATATCATGTATCCCAATGAGGAGAATGTGTTTATAGTGCCCATCACCAAAAAAATGGAGATTATTATGAGAATCCAAGTTTATCATAGTTGATGGATGAACTTTGATTCTAAAGAAAATGGTGGAATAAAAAACTTTACTTGCCAAGCCAAATCGTCAATGTCATGTATCCCAAAAAGAACATGTTTATATTGCCCAATCACCAAAAAAATGAAGATTACGATAAGAATCCATGTTTGTTCCACTTGATAAATGAACTTTCATTGTGAGAAAAATGGTCAAAAGAAAAACTTTTCCTACCAAGCAAAGCATCAATATCATGTATCCCAACAAGGAGAATGTGTTTGTAGCGCCTCATCACCAAAGGAATAGATATTATTATGAGAATCCAAGTTTGTCCTAGTTCACAGATAAACTTTGATTCTAAGGAAAATGGTGGAATGAAAAGCTTTTCCTTCCAAGCCAAAGCATCAATGTCATGTATCCCAATGAGGAGAATGTGTTTATAGTGCCCAATCACCAAAAGAATGGAAATTATTACAAGAATCCAAGTTTGTCCCATTTTATGGATGAACATTGATTCTAAGGAAAATGGTGGAATGAAAAGCTTTTCCTAAAAAGCTAAAGCATCAATGTGATGTGTCCCAATGAGAAGAATGTGTTTATAGTGCACAATCGCCAAAAGAATGGAGATTATTACGAGAATCCAAGTTTGTCCCATTTGACAAATGAACTTTAATTCTAAGGTAAATGGTGGAAAGAAAAGCTTTCCCTATCAAACCAAAGCATTAATTTCATGTATCCCAATGTGGACAATGTGTTTACAGAGCCTCATCACCAAAAAAATGGAGATGATTACGAGAATCCAAACTTGTCCCATTCAATAGATGAATTTTGATTTCATGGAAAATAGAGGAAAAAAAGTTTTTGCTACCAAACCATCGATATCGTGTATCCCAATGAGAAGAATGTGCTTATAGTGCCTTATCATGAAAAGAATGAAGATTATTATGAGAATCAAGTTTGTCCTATTTTTCGGGTGGATATTGATTCTAAGGAATATGGTGGAAAAAAATAATTTCTTGCCAAGCCAAAGCATCAAAATCACATATACAATGAGAAGAATGTCTTTGTAGTGCCCAATCACAAAACGCATGGATATTTATTATGAGAATCCAAGTTTGTCCTATTTCACGGATGAACTTTGATTCTATTGAAAATGGTGGAAAGAAAAGCTTTTCCTACCAAACCAAATTATCAATATTGTGTATCCCAATGAAGTGAATGCGTTTAGAGTGCCTTATCACCATGAGAACAAAGATTATTACGAGAATCTAAGTTTATCTCATTTGATGGATAAACTTTGATTCTAACAAAAATGGTGGAATGTAAAGCTTTTTTAGCCAAACCAAAGCATTAATAATATGTATCCCAATGAGGGGAAATGCCCAATTATGAGAATCTAAGTTTATCCTATTTGATAGATGAACTTTGATTCTGGGGGAAATAGTGGAATGAAATGCTTTTCTTGGCAAGCCAAAGCATCAATATCATGTCTCCTAATGAAGAGAATGTGTTTATAGTGCCCAATAACCAAAAAATGGAGATTATTACGAGAATATAAGTTTGTCCTATTTAATGGAGGACTTTGATTCCAAAAAAAATTGTGGAGAGAAAAGCGTTTCCTGCCAAGCCAAAGCATCAATATCATGTATCCCAATAAGGAGAATGTGCTTATGGTGCCCAATCACTAAAAAAATGGAGATTATTGTGAGTATCCAAGCATCTCCTATTTGATGAATGAACTTTGATTCTAAGGAAAATAGGAGAATATAAAGCTTTTTTTGCCAAACCAATTCATCAATATCATGCATACCAATGATGGGAATGTGTTTGTAGTGCTCAGTCACAAAAAGAATGGAGATAATTACGAGAATCCTAGTTTATCCCATTTAACGAACGAACTTTGATTCTAAGAAAAATGGTGGAATGTAACGCATTCCCTACCAAGCCAAAGCATCAATATCATGCATCCCAATGAGTAGAATGTGTTTATAATGCATAACACAAAAAGAATGGACATAGTTACGAGAATCTAGGTTTGTCCTATTTGATGGATAAACTTTGATTCTAAAGAAAATGGTGTAATGAAATGCTCTTCCTGCCAAGAAAATCCCAATGAGAAGAATGTGTTTATAATGCTTAACCACCAAACAAATGGGGATTATTGTAGGCATCTAAGTATCACCTATCTGATGGATGACCTTTGATCCTAAAGGAAATGGTGTAATGAAAAGCTTTTCTTGCCAAGCCAAAGAATCAATATTATGTATTCGAATAAGGAAAATGTGTTAATGGTGCCCAATCACCAAAAAAATGGAGATTATTGTGGGAATCCGAGTTTGTCCTATTTGATGGACGAACTTTATTCTAAAGGAAACAGTGGAATGTAAAGCTTTTCCTGCTAAGCTAAAGTGTTAATATCATGTATCTCAATGAGAAGAATATGTTTATAGTGCCCAATTACCAAACAAATGGAGAATATTAGAGGTATCCAAGTATCTCTTATTTGATGAACAAACTTTGATTCTATGAAAAATGCTAGAATGTAAAGTTTTTACTACCAAACCAAAGCATCAATATCATGTATCCCAATGAAGAGAATATGTTTGTAGTACTCAATCAGAAACAGGATGGAGATAATTACGAGAATCCTAGTTTGTCCCATTTGATGAAAAAACTTTAATTCTAAAGAAAATAGGGTTTAGGGTTTAGGGTTCAGGGTTTATGCTAAGCCAAAGCATCAATATCATGTATCCCAACGAAGAGAATACGTTTATAGCACCCAATCACAAAAAAAAAACATAGATTATTGCGAGTATCAAAGTATCTCTCATTTGATGAATAAACTTTGATTCTAAAGAAAATGGTGGAATAAAAAGCTTTTCCTGCCAAGCCAAAGCATCAGAATCATGTATCCCAAAGAAAAGAATGTGTTTATAGTGCCTAATCACCAAAACAATGATATTATGGGTATCCAGGTATCCACTATTTGATGAATGAACTTTGATTCTATGGAAAATGGTGGCATGTAAAGCTTTCCCTGCCATGCCAAAGCATGAATACCATGTGCCCCAATAAGGAAAATGTGTTTATGGTGCCCAATCACCAAGAAAATTGAGATTATTGCGGGTATCCAAGTATCTCTTATTTGATGGATGAACATTGATTGTAAAGAAAATGGAGAAATGAAAGGCTTTTCCTTCCAAGCTAAAGCATTAGTATCATGTATCCTAATAAGAAGAATGTGTTTATAGTGCCTAATCACTAAAAAATTGGAATTATTATAAGTATCCAAGTATCTCCTATTTGATGAATGAACTTTGATTCTAAAGGAAATGGTGGAATGTAAAGCTTTTCCTACCATGCCAAAACATTAATATCATGTATGTCAAATAGGAGAATGTGTTTATAGTGCCCAATCACCAAACAAACTAAGATTACTGTGGGCATCTAAGTATCTCCTATTTGATGGACAAACTTTGATTCTAAAGAAAATAGAGGAATGAAAAGCTTTTCCTACCAAGCTATATCATCAATATCATGTATCCCAATGAGGAGAATGTATTTATAGCACCCAATCACCAAAAAAATGTAGAATATTATGGGTATCCAAGTATCTCCCATTTGATGAACGAACTTTAATCCTACAAAAAATTATGGAGTGTAAAGCGTTTCCTGCCAAACCAAAGCATCAAAATCATGTATCCCAGTGAGGAAAATGTGTTTGTAGCACTTAATCATAAAAAGAATGGAGATAACTATGAGAATCATAATTTTTCCCATCTGACAAAAGACTTTGATTGTAAAGAAAATGGTGGAATTCAAAGCTTCTGCTACAAAGCTAAGGCATCAATATCATGTACCCCAATAAGGAGAATGTGTTTATAGTGGCCAATCACCAAAATATTGGTGATTATTATGGGTATTGAAGTATCTCTTATTTGACAAATGAACTTTGATTCTAAGAAAAATGGTGGAATGAAAAGCTTTTACTGCCAAGCTAAAACATCAATATCATTTATCCCAATAAGGAGAATGTGTTAATGGTGCCTAACCACCAAAAAATAGAGATTATTATAGGAATCTAAGTTTGTCCTATTTGATGGATGAACTTTTATACTAAAAAAAATGGTGAAAGGAAAAGCTTTTCCTGGCAAGCCAAAGCATCAACATCATGTATCCTAATGAGGAGAATATGTTTATAGTGCCCAATCACTAACCAAATGGAGATTATTTTGGGTACCCAAGTATTTCCTATTTGATTGACGAACTTTGATTCTAAAGAAAATGGTGGAATAAAAAGCTTTTCCTCTTAAGCCAAAGCAACAATATCATGCATCCCAATGAAGATAATGTATTTATAGCGCCCAACCACCAAAAAATGGAGATTATTATGGATATCTAAGTAACTCCTATTAACGAACGAACTTTGATTATACAAAAAATGGTGGAATGTAAAGCTTTTCCTACCAAACCAAAGCATTAATGTCATGTATGCCAATGAGAAGATTGTGTTTGTAGTGCTTAGTCACAAAAAGATTAGAGATAATTACGAGAATCTTAGTTTGTGATTTGACCAAAGAACTTTGATTCTAAGCAAAATAGTGGAACTCAAAGCTTTTGCTAGCAAGCCAAGGCATCAATTTCATTTATCCCAATAAGGAGAATGTGTTTATACTACCCAGTCACCAGAAAAATAGGGAATATTATAGGTATCTAGGTATCTCCTATTTGTTGAATGAACTTTCATTCTACAAAAAAATGTGGAATGTAAAGCTTTTCCTGCCAAGCCAAAACATCAATATCCTGTATCCCAATGAGGATAATGTGTTTATAGTACCCAATCATGAAATAAATTGAGATTATTATGGGTATCAAAGTATCTTGTATTTGATGGATGAACTTTGATTCTAAAGAAAATAGAGGAACAAAAAGCTTTTCCTACCAAGCTAAACCATCAATATCATTTATCCCAATGAAAAGAATACGCTCATAACGCTTAATGACCAGAAAAATGGAGAATGTTATGGGTATCCAAGTATCTCCTATTTAATGAATGAACTTTGATTCTACAAAAAAGGTGGAATGTAAAGCTTTTCCTACCAAACCAAAGCATCAATATCATGTATTCCAATGAGGAAAATGTGTTTGTAGTGTTCAATTGCAAAAGGAATGGACATAATTACGAGAATCCTAGTTTGTCCCATTTGATTATCGAGCTTTGATTCTAAAAAAAATGGTGGAATTCAAAGCTTTTGCTGCCAAGCCAAGGCATCAATATCATGTATCCCTATGAGAAGAATGTATTTATAGTGCCCAATCACCAAAAAATGGTGATTATTGTGAGAATCCAAGTTTGTCTAATTTGATGGATGAACTTTTATTCTAAAGAAAATGGTGAAAAGTAAAGCTTTTTCTACCAAGCCAAAGCATCAATATCATGTATCCCGATGAGGAGAATATGGTTATAGTGCCCAATCACCAAACAAATAGAGAATATTGAAGGTATCCAAGTTTCTCCAATTTGATGATCACTCTTTGATTCTATAAAAAATGTTGGAATGTAAAGGCTTTCCTGCCAAATCAAAGCATCAATATCATGTATCCCAATGAGGAGAATGTGTTTGTAGTGCTCAATCACAAAAAACAAAAAGAGATAATTGCGACAATCCTAGTTTGTCCCATTTAATGAAATAACTTTGGTTATAAGGAAAATGGTGAAATTCAAAGCCTTTGCTGCCAAGCCAAGGCATCAATATCATGTATCCCAATAAGGAGAATATGTTTATAGTGCCCAATCACCAAAAAATTGAAGATTATTGTAGGTATCCAGGTATATCCTATTTGATGAACAAACTTTGATTCTACAAAAAATGGTGGAATGTAAAGCTATTACTGCCATGTCAAAGCAACAATATCATGTATCCTAATAACGAGAATGTGTTTATAGTGCCCAATCACCAAACAAACTAAGATTGTTATGAGTATCTCTTATTTGATGGATAAACTTTGATTTTAAAGAAAATAGAGTAGTGAAAAGCTTTTCGTGCCAAGCCAAAGCATCAATATCATGTATCTCAATGAGAAGAATGTGTTTATAGCACCCAACGACCAAAAAAAAGGAGAATATTGTGGGTATCTAACTATCTCTCATTTGATGAACAAACTTTAATTCTATGACAAAAGGTGGAGTGCAATGCTTTTCCTGCTAAACCAAAGCATCAAAAACATGTATCCCAATTAGGAGAATGTTTTTTTAGTGCTCAATCACAAAAAGAATAGAGATAATTGCAGAATCCCATCTGACTGAAGAACTTTGATTGTAAGGAAAGTGATGGAATTCAAAGCTTTTACTACAAAGCCAAGGCATCAATATCATGTATCCCAATGAGGAGAATGTGTTTATAGTACCCAATCACCACAAAATTAGAGATTATTGTGGGTATCAAAGTATATCTTATTTGATGAATGAACTTTGATTCTAGAGAACATGGTGGAATGAAAACCTTTTCCTACCAAGCCAAAGCATCAACATCATGTATCCTAACAAGGAAAATATCTTTATAATGCCCAATCACCAAAACAACGGAGAATATTATGGGTATCTAGGTATCTCCTATTCGATGAACAAACTTTGATTCTATGAAAAGTGGTGGAATGTAAATCTTTTCCTGCCATGCCAAAGCATTAATATTATGTATCCTAATGAGGAAGATGTGCTTATAGTGCCCAATCACCAAACAAATTGAGATTATTATAGGTATCCAAGTATCTTCTATTTGATGGATGAACTTTGATTATAAAGAAAATGGAGAAATGAAAAACTTTTCTTACCAAGCCAAAGCATTAATATCATGTATCCCAATGAGGAGAAAGTGTATATAGCACCCAATCACCAAAAAATTGGAGATTATTATGGGTATCCAATTATCTCCTATTTTATGAATGAACTTTGATTCTAACAAAAATGGTGGAATCAAAAGCTTTTCTTGTGAAGCCAAAGCATCAATATCATGTATCCCAATAAGGAGAATGTGCTTATAGTGCCCAATCACTAAAAAATAGAGAATATTGTGGGAATCTAGGCATCCTATTTAATGAATGAACTTTGATTCTACTAAAAATGGTGGAATGTAAAGCTTTTCCTACCATGCCAAAGCATCGATATCATGTATCCCAATGAGGAAAATGTGTTTATAGTGCCTATTCACCAAAAAAATGGAGAATATTATGGGTATCCAGGTATCTCGTATTTGATAAATGAACTTTGATTCTATGAAATATGATGGAGTTTAAAGCTTTTCCTGCCATGCCAAAACATCAATATCATGTATCCCAATGAGGAGAATATGGTTGTAGTGCCCAATGACCAAACAAATGGAGAACGTTTCAGGTATCCAAGTTTTTCCTATTTGATGAATGAACTTTGATTCTATAAAAGCTGGTGGAATGTAAAGGTTTTCCTACCAAACCAAAGCATCCATATCATGTACCCCAATGAGGAGAATGTGTTTGTAGTGCTCAATCATAAAAAGAATGGAGATAATTATGACAATCCTAGCTTGTCCCATTTGATGAAAAAACTCTGGTTTTAAGGAAAATGGTGAAATCCAAAGCCTTTGCTGCCAAACCAAGTCATCAACATCATGTATTCAATGAGGAGAATGTGTTTATAGTACCCAATCTCCAAAAAATTAGAGATTATTATGGGTATCTAGGTATCTCATATTTAATGAATGAACTTTGCTTCTAAAGAAAATGGTAGAATGCAAAGCTTTTACTGCCAAGCCAAAGCATCAACATCATATATCCCAATGAGGAAAATGTGTTTATAATGCCCAAGCACCAAAACAACAGGGAATATTATGGGTATCTAGGTATCTCCTATTCGATGAACAAACTTTGATTCTATGAAAAGTGGTGGAATGTAAATCTTTTCCTGCCATGCCAAAGCATCAATATTATGTATCCCAACGAGTATTATGTATCCCAACGAGGAAGATGTGCTTATAGTGCCTAATCACCAAACAAATTGAGATTATTATAGGTATCCAAGTATCTCCTCTTTGATGGATGAACTTTGATTATAGAGAAAATGGAGAAATGAAAAGGTTTTCCTACCAAGCCAAAGCATTAATATCATGTATCCCAATGAGGAGAAAGTGTTTATAGCACCCAATCACCAAAAAATTGAAGATTATTATTGGTATCCAAGTATCTCCTATTTTATGAATGAACTTTGATTCTAACAAAAATGGTGGAATCAAAAGCTTTTCTTGTCAAGCCAAAGCATCAATATCATGTATCCCAATAAGGAGAATGTGTTTATGGTGCCCAATCACCAAAAATTAAAGAATATTGTGGGAATCTAGGCATCCCTATTTAATGAATGAACTTTGATTCTACTAAAAATGGTGGAATGTAAAGCTTTTCCTACCATGCCAGAGCATCGATATCATGTATCCCAATGAGAGAAATGTGTTTATAGTGCCCATTCACCAAAAAAATGGAGAATATTGTAGGTATCCAGGTATCTCCTATTTGATGAATGAACTTTGATTCTATGAAATATGATGGAGTTTAAAGCTTTTCCTGCCATGCCAAAGCATCAATATCATGTATCCCAATGAGTAGAATATGGTTATAGTGCCCAATGACCAAACAAATGGAGAATGTTGCAGGTATCCAAGTTTTTCCTATTTGATGAACGAACTTTGATTCTACAAAAAATGGTGGAATGTAAAGGTTTTCCTGCCAAACTAAAGCATCAATATCATGTACCCCAATGAGAAGAATATGTTTGTAGTGCTCAATCATAAAAAGAATAGAGATAATTATGACAATCCTAGCTTGTCCCATTTGATGAAAGAACTTTGGTTATAAGGAAAATGGTGAAATTCAAAGCCTTTGCTGCCAAACTAAGTCATCAACATTATGTATCCCAATAAAGAGAATGTGTTTATAGTACCCAATCACCAAAAATTAGAGATTATTGTGGGTATCTAGGTATCTCTTATTTGATGAATGAACTTTGATTCTACAAAAACTGGTGGAATGTAAAGCTATTCTTGCCATGCCAAAGCAACAATATCATGTATCCTAGTGAGGAAAATGTGTTTTTAGTTTCCAATCACCAAACAAACTAAGATCGTTGCGAGTATCCAAGTGTCTCTAATTTGATGGATGAACTTTGATTCTAAAAAAAATGGAGTAGTGAAAAGCTTTTTGTGCCAAGCCAAAGCATCAATATCATGTATCTCAATAAGGAAAATGTGTTTATAGCACCCAATGACCTAAAAAAAGGAGAATATTACTGGTATCCAAGTATCTCCCACTTGATGAACGAACTTTAATTCTACGAAAAAAGTAGAGTGCAATGCTTTTCCTACCAAACCAAAGCATTAAACCATGTATCCCAATGAGGAGAATGTGTTTTTAGTGCTCAATCACAAAAAGAATAGAGATAATTGCAAGAATCCCATCTGACTGAAGAACTTTGATTGTAAGGAAAGTGGTGGAATTCAAAGCTTCTACTGCAAAGCCAAGGCGTCAACATCATGTATCCCAATGAGAAGAATATGTTTATAGTACCCAATCACCAAAAAATTGGAGATTATTATGGGTATCAAAGTATCTCTTATTTGATGAATGAACTTTAATTCTAAAGAAACTGGTGGAATGGAAAGCTTTTCCTGCTAAGCCAAAGCACCAATATCATGTATCCCAATGAGGAAAATGTGTTTATAATGCCTAATCACCAAAACAACGAAGAGTATTGTGGGTATCCAGGTATCTCCTATTTGATGAACAAACTTTGATTCTACAAAAAATGGTGGAATGTAAATCTTTTCCTCCGATGCCAAAGCATCAATATTATGTATCCCAATGAGGAAGATGTGCTTATAGTGCCCAATCACCAAACAAATTGAGATTATTGTAGGTATCCAAGTATGTCCTATTTGATGGATGAACTTTAATTATAAAGAAAATGGAGAAATGAAAAGTTTTTCCTACCAAGCCAAAGCATTAATATCATGTCTCCCAATGAGGAGAAAGTGTTTATAGCACTCAATCACCAAAACATTGGAGATTATTACGGGTATCCAGTATCTCCTATTTTATGAATGAACTTTGATTCTAAAGAAAATGGTAGAATCAAAAGCTTTTCTTGCCAAGCCAAAGCATCAATATCATGTATCCCAATAAGGAGAATGTGTTTATAGTGCCCAAGCACCAAAAAATAGAGAATATTATGGGAATCTAGGCATCTCCTATTTAATGAATGAACTTTGATTATACTAAAAATGGTTGAATGTAAAGCTTTTCCAACCATGCAAAGCATTAATATCATGTATCCGAATGAGGAAAATGTGTTTATAGTGCCCATTCACCAAAAAAATGGATAATATTCTGGGTATCCAGGTATCTTCTATTTGATGAATGAACTTTGATTCCATGAAAAATGGAGTTTAAAGCTTTTCCTGCCATGCCAAAGCATCAATTTCATGTATCCCAACAAGGACAATTTGATTATAATGCCCAATCCCTAAAAAAATAGAGATTATTATGGGTATCCAAGTATCTCCTATTTGATGAATAAACTTTGATTTCAAGGAAAATGGTGGAATGTAAAGCTTTTCTTGCCAAACCAAATCATCAATATCATTTATCCCAAAGAGGAAAATATCTTTGTAGTGCTCAATCACAAAAAGAATGGAGATAACTACGAGAATCCTAATTTGTCCCCTTTGATGAATGAGCTTTGATTCTAGGGAAAATGGTGAATAAAAAGCTTTTACTGCCAAGCCAAAGCATCAATATCATTTATCCCAATAAGAAGAATGTGTTAATGGTGCCTAATCACCAAAATATAGAGATTATTGCAGGAATCCAAGTTTGTCCTATTTTATGGATGAACTTTTATAGTAAAGAAAATTGTGGAATAAAAAACTTTTCTTGCCAAGCCAAAGCATCAATATCATGTATCCTAATGAGGAGAATGTGTTTATAGTGCCTAATCACCAAGTAAATGGAGATTATTTTCGGTATCCAAGTGTTTGTTATTTGATGAGTCCTATTTGATGGACAAACTTTGATTCTAAAGAAAATGGTGGAATGAAAAGCTTTTCGTACCAAGCCAAAGCAACAATATCATGTATCCCAGCGAAGAAAATGTATTTATAGTGCCCAATCACCAAAAAATGGAGATTATTATAGGTATCTAAGTATCTCCTATTGATGAATGAACTTTGATTCTAAGGCATATGGTGGAATGTAAAGCTTTTCCTGCCAAACCAAAGCATTAGTGTCATGTATGCTAATGAGGGGATTATCTTTGTAGTGCTCATTCACAAACAGAATGGAGATAGTTTCGAGAATCCTAGTTTGTTCTAGTTGAGGAAAGAACTTTGAGTCTAAGCAAAATGGTGGAATTCAAAGCTTTTTTGCTAAGCCAAAGTGTCAATGTCATGTATCCCAATAAGGAGAATGTGTTTATAGTGCCGAATCACCAAATAAATTAAGATTATTACGGGTATCAAAGTATCTTCTATTTAATGGATGAACTTTGAATCTAAAGAAAATGGAGGAACAAAAAGCTTTTCCTACCAAGACAAACCATCAATACCATTTATCCCAACGAACAAAATGCATTTATAATGCCTAATGACCAAAAAAATGGAAAATATTGCGGGTATCCAAGTATTTCCAATTTAATGAATGAACTTTGATTCTACAAAAAAAGGTGGAATGTAAAGCTTTTCCTACCAAACCAAAGCATCAATATCATGTATCCAAATGAGGAGAATGTATGTATCCCAACAAATAGAATGTGTTTATAGTACCCAATCAACAAACAAATTAAGATTATTGTGGGTATCCAAGTATTTGCTATTTGATGGACGAACTTTGATTCTAAAGGAAATGGTTGAATGAAAAGCTTTTCTTCCCAAGCCAAAGCATCAATATCATGTATCCCAATGAGGAGAATTTGTTTATAGCACCCAATGCCCAAAAAAATAGAGATTATTATGGGTATCCAAGTATCTCCTATTTGATGGACGAACTTTGATTCTTAAGGAAATACTACATTGAAAAGCTTTTCCTGCCAAGCCAAAGGATCAATATCATTTATCCCAATGAAAAGAATGCGTTTATAGTGCTAATGACTAAAAAAATGGAAAATATTACGGGTATCCAAGTATCTCCAATTTAATGAATGAACTTTGATTCTACAAAAAAAGGTGGAATGCAAAGCTTTTCCTACTAAACCAAAGCATCAATATCATGTATCCAAATGAGGAGAATGTATGTATCCCAATGAGGAGAATGTGTTTATAGTGCCTAATCACCAAACAAATTGAGATTATTGCAAGTATCCAAGTATTTTCTATTTAATGGATGAACTTTGATTCTAAAGGAAATGGTTGAATGAAAAGCTTTTCTTGCCAAGCCAAAGCATCAATATCATGTATCCCAGTGAGGAGAATTTGTTTATAGCACCCAATCCACAAAAAAATAGAGATTATTATGGGTATCCAAGTATCTCCTATTTAATGGATGAACTTTGATTCTTAAGGAAATGCTGTATTGAAAAGCTTTTCCTGCCAAGCCAAAAGATCAATATCATGTATCCCAATGAGGAGAATTTGTTTATAATGCCCAAACCCTAAAAAAATAGAGATTACTGAGGGTATCCAAGTATTTGCTATTTGATGAATGAACTTTAATTCTAAAAAAATGGTCGAATGTAAAGCTTTTTTTACCAAACCAAACCATCAATATCATTTATCCCATAAGGAGAACGTGTTTGTAGTGCTCAATCACAAAAAGAATGAAGATAATTATGAAAATCCTAGTTTATCCCATTTGACGAATGAACTTTGATTTTAAGGAAAATTGTGGAATGAAAAGCTTTTGCTGCCAAGCCAAAGCATCAATATCATGTATCCTAATGAAGAGAATGTGTTAATGGTGCCCAATCACCAAAAAAATAAAGATTATTGTGGGAATCTAAATTTATCCTATTTGATGGACGAAGCTTTATTCTAAAGAAAATAGAGGAAAGAAAAGCTTTTCTTGCCAAGCCCAAGCATCAATATCATGTGTCCTAATAAGGAGAATGTATTTATAATACCCAATCACCAAACAAATGGAGATTATTTTAGGTATCCAAGTATTTCCCATTTGCTGGCCCTATTTAATGGATGAACTTTGATTCTAAAGAAAATGGTGGAATAAAAAGCTTTTCCTACCAAGCCAAAGCAACAATATCATGTATCCTAATGAGGAGAATGTGTTTATAGTGCCCAATCACCAAAAAATGGATATTATTATGGGTATCTAAGTATCTCTTATTTGATGAATAAATTTTGGTTTTAAGGAAAATGGTGGAATGTAAAGCTTTTCCTGCCAAACCAAAGCATTAATGTCGTGTATCCTAATGAGGAGAATATATTTGTAGTGCTCAATCACAAAAAGAATAGTGATAATTGCCAGAATCCTAGTTTGTCCCATTTGACAAAGGAACTTTGATTGTAAGAAATATGGTGGAATGAAAAGCTTTTGCTGGAAGCCAAAGGATCAATATCATGTATCCCAATAAGGAGAATATGTTTATAATGCCCAATTACCAATAAAAAAGAGATTATTGCAAGAATCCAAGTTTGTCCTATTTGACAGAAGAACTTTTATCCTAAAGAAAATGGTGGAATGAATAACTTTTCTTGCAAAGACTAAGCATCAATATCATGCATCCTAAAGAGGACAACATGTTTATAGTGCCCAATCACTAGAAGGATGGAGATTATAACCAGAATCCAAGTTTGTCCTACTTGATAACTGAACTTTGATTCTAAGGAAAATGGTTGAAAGAAATCCTTTTCTTGCCAAGCTAAAGCATCAATATCATGTATCCTAATGAGGATAATGTGTTTATAGTGCCTCATCACTAAAAAAATGGATATTATTATAAGAATTCAAGTTTATCCCATTTCACAGATGAACTTTGATTCTAAGGAAAATGGTAAAATGAAAAGCTTTTCCTAAAAGGCCAAAGCATTAATTTGGTGTATCCCAATGAGGAAAATATGTTTATAGTGCACAATCGCCAAAATAATGGAGATTATTATGAGAATCTAAGTTTGTCCCATTTGATAGATGAACTTTAATTCTAAGAAAATTGGTGCAAAGAAAAGCCTTTCCTATCGAAACGAAAGCATTCATTTGATGTATCCCAATGAGGACAATGTGTTTATAGCCTCTTATCTCCAAAATAATGGAGATTATTACAAGAATCCAAGTTTGTCCCATTTGATAGATGAACTTTAATTATGAGGAAAATGGTAGAAAGAAAAGCTTTTCCAACCAAGCCAAAGCATCAATATCATGTATCGCAATGAGGAAAATGTGTTTATAGTGCCTAATCATCAGAAAAATGTAGATTATTATAAAAATCCAAGTTTGCCCTATTTGACGGAGGAATTTTGATTCTAAGGAAAATGGTAAAATGAAAAGCATTTCTTTCCAAGCCAAAGCATCAATATCATATATCCCAACAAGGAGAATATGTTTATAGTGCCCAATCACCAAAAGAATGGAGATTGTTACAGGTATCCAAGTATCTCCTATTTGATGAACGAACTTTGATACTAAAGAAAATGGTAAAATGAAAAGCTTTTCTTTCCAAGCCAAAATCAATGTCATATATCCCAATAAGGAGAATGTGTTTGTAGTGCTTAATCACCAAAAGAATGGAGATTACTATGAGAATCTAAGTTTTCCCCACTTAATAGATGAACATTGGTTTTAAAGAAAATGGTAGAATGAAAAGCTTTTCCTTCAAAGCCAAAGTGTTAATATGATGTATCCCAATGAGGAGAATGTGTATATGGTATACAATCAGTAAATGAATGGAGATTATTATGAGAATCCAAGTTTGTCCCACTTGATAATTAAAAGTTGATTTTGAGGAAAATAGAGGAAAGAAAAGCTTTTCCTGCCAAACCAAAGCATCAATTTCATACACCCCAAGAAGGACAATGTGTTTATAGTGCCCTATCACCAAAAGAATGGAGATTATTACGAGAATCCAAGTTTGTCCTATTTAACAAATAAGCTTTTATTCTTAGGAAAATCATGGAAGGAAAAACTTTTTCTACCAAACCAAAGCATCAATATTATGTACCCCAACGAGGAGAATGTGTTTGTAGTGCTCAATCACAAAAAGAATGGAGATAATTATGAGAGTCCTAGTTTGTCTCATTTGACGAACGAACTTTGATTCTAAGGAAAATGGTGGAATGAAAAGCCTTGGCCACCAAGCCAAAGCATAAATATCAGTTATTCCAATGAGGGGAATGTGTTTATAGTTTCTAATCACCAAAAAATGGAGATTATTGCGAGAATCCAAATTTCTCCTATTTGATGGATGAACTTTTATTCTAAAGAAATCAGTGGAATAAAACCTTTTCCTAGCCAAAGCATCAATATCATGTGTCCCAATGAGGAGAATGTGTTTATATTGCCTAATCATAAAAACAAATGGAGATTATTATGGGTATCCAAGTATCTCCTATTTGATTGATGAACTTTGATTCTAAAGAAAATGGTGGAATGAAAAGCTTTTCCTACCCAGCTAAAGCATCAAAATCATGTATCCCAATGAGGAGAATATGTTTATAATGCCCAATCACCAAAAAAATGGAGATTATTGCAGGTATGAATGTATCTACTATTTAATGAGTCTTATTTGATGGACGAACTATGATTTTAAAGAAAATGGTGGAATAAAAAGCTTTCCCTGCCAATCCAAAGAGTCAATATCATGCATCCCAATTAGGAGAATGTATTTATAGTGCCCAATCACCATAAAAATGAGGATTTTTTAGGTACCCAAGTTTCTCTTAATTTGACAGACTTTGATTCTAAAGAAAATGGTGGAATGAAAAACTTTTCCTACCAAGCCAAAGCATTAATATCATGTATCCCAATGAGGATAATGTGTTTATAGTGCGCAATCACCACAAAAATAAAGATTATTATGGGTATCCAAGTATCTCCTATTTGATGAATGAATTTTGATACTAAAGAAAATGGTGGTATGAAAAGCTTTTCCTGCTAAGCCAATGTGTCAATATCGTGTATCCCAATGAGGTGAATGTGTTTATAGTGCCCAGTCACCAAGAGAATAAAGATTACTGCAAGAATCCAAGTCTGTCCTATGTGATGGATGAACTTTGATTCTAAAGAAAATGGTGAAATGAAAAGCTTTTCCTACCAAGCCAAAGTGTTAGTATCATATATCCCAATAAGGAAAATGTATTTATAGTGCCCAATCACCAAACAAATGGAGACTATTTCAAGTATCCAAGTATTTCTTATTTGATGAGTCATATTTGATGGATGAACATTGATTCTAAAGAAAATGGTGAATTGAAAAGCTTTTCTTGCTAAGATAAAGCATCAATATCATGTATCTCAATGAGGAGAATGTGTCAATAGTGCCTAATCACCAAAAAAAAGAGATTATTGCAAGAATCTAGCTTTGTCCTATTTCATGGAAGAACTTTTATTCTGAAGAAAATGATGGAATGAAAAACTTTTCTTACCAAGCTAAAGCATTAATATCATGCATCCCAAAGAGAAGAACATGTTTATAGTGCCCAATCACCAAAAGAATGAAGATTATGATGAGAATCCAAGTTTGTCCTACTTGACAAATGAACTTTGATTTTAAGAAAAATGGTTGAAACAAAAGCTTTTCATGCCAAGAAAAGTATAAATATCTTGTATCCTAACGAGGAAAATATGTTTATAGTGCCTCATCACCAAAAGAATGGATATTATTATGAAAGCCCAAGTTTGACCCATTTTACAGACAAACTTTGATTCTAAGGAAAATGGTGGAGTGAAAAGCTTTTCCTTCCAAGCCAAAGCATTAATATCATGCATCCCAATGAGGAGAATGTGTTTGTTGTAACCAATCACCAAAAGACCAAAGATTATTATGAGAATCCAAGTTTGTCCGATTTGTCAAATGAACATTGATTCTAAGGAAAATGGTGGAATGAAAAGTTTTTCCTAGAAGGCCAAAGCATCAATATGATGTATTCCAATAAGGAAAATGTGTTTATAGTGCATAATCGCCAAAAGAATGGAGATTATTACGAAATCCAGGTTTGTCCCATTTGACAGATGAACATTAATTCTAAGAACAATGGTGGAAAGAAAAGCTTTTCCTGTTGAACCAAAGCATTAATTTCATGTATCCTAATAAGGACAATGTGTTTATAGCCCCTCATCACCAAAAGAATAGAGATTATTACAAGAATTCAGGTTTGTCCCATTTGGCAAATGAACTTTGATTCTGAATAAAATAGTAAAAAGAAAAGCTTTTCCTACCAAGCCAAAGAATCAAGATCGTGTATCACAACAAAAAAAATGTGTTTATAGTGTCCAATCATAAAAAATATAGATTATTGCAATAATTTAAGTTTATTCTATTTAATGGACAAACTTTGATTCTAAGGAAAATAGTAGAGTGAAAAGCTTTTCTTTCCAAGCCAAACCATTAATATCATATATTTCAATAAGAAGAATGTGTTTATAATGCCCAATCACCAAAAGAATGAAGATTATTATGAGAATCCAAGTTTATCCTACTTGACAGATGAACATTGGTTCTCAAGAAAATGGTGGAATGAAAAGCTTTTCAAAAGCCAAAGTGCCAATATGATGTATCCAAATAAGAAGCATGTGCTTATAGTGCACAATTGCAAAAAGGATGGAGATTATTACGAGAATCTAAGTTTATCCCACTTAATAAATAAAGGTTGATTTTAAGGAAAATAGAGGAAAGAAAAGATTTTCTTGCCAAACCAAAGCATCAATTACATGCATCCTAAGGAAGACAATGTGTTTATAGCGCCTCATCACCAAAAGAATGGAGATTTTTATGACAATCCAAGTTTGTCCTATTTGATAGTTGAACTTTTATTTTTAGGAAAATCCTAGGAAAAAAAGCTTTTCCTACCAAACCAAAGCATCAACTTTATGTATCCCAATGAGGATAATGCGTTTGTAATGCTTAATAACAAAAAGGATGCAGATAATTACGAGAGTCCTAGTTTATCCCATTTGATGAACAAACTTTGATTCTAAGGAAAATGGTGGAATGAAAAGCTTTTGCTGCAAAGCCAAAGCATCAATATCATGCATTCCAATGAGGAGAATGTGTTTATAGTGCCTAATCACCAAAAAATATAGAGTATTGCGAGAATCCAAGTTTATTTTATTTGATGGATGAACCTTTATTCTAAAGAAAATGGTGGAATGATAACCTTTTCCCTGCCAATCCAAAGCATCAATATCATATATCCTAATGAGGAGAATGTGTTTATAGTGCCTAATCACCAAAAAAATGGGGATTATTTTAAGTAACCACATATCTCCTATTTGATAGATGCACTTTAATTCTAAAGAAAATGGTGTAATGAAAACCTTTTCCTGCTAAACCAAAGCATCAATATCATGCATCCCAATGAGGCGAATGTGTTTATAGTGCCAATCACCAAACAAATGAAAATTGTTGTGGGTATACGAGTATCTCTTATTTGATGGGCAAACTTTGATTCTAAAGAAAATGGTGGAATGAAAAGCTTTTCCTGCCAAGCCAAATCATCAATATCATGTATCCCAATAAGGAGAATGTGTTTATAGTGCCTAATCACCTAAAAAATGGAGATTATTGCTGGTATATCTTCTATTTGAGAATGAACTTTGATTCCAAAGAAAACGGTGGAATGAAAAGCTTTCCCTGCCAAGCCAAAGCATCAATATCATTTATCCTAATAAATAGAATGTGTTTATAGTGCTCAAACACTAAAAGAATGGATATTATTGCGAGAATCCAAGTTTGTCCTACTTGATGGATGAACTTTGATTCTAAAGAAAATGGTGAAGTGAAAAGCTTTTGCTACTAAGCCAATGTGTCAGCATCATGTATTCAAATGAGAAGAATGTATTTATAGTGCCCAATCCCTAAACAAATGGTGATTATTTAGGGTATCCAAGTATTTCCTATTTAATGAGTCCTATTTAAAGGATGAACTTTGATTGTAAATAAAATGGTGGGATGAAAAGCTTTTCCTGCCATGCCAAAGCATCGATATAACATATCCCAAAAAGGAAAATGTGTTTATAGTGCCCAATCACAAAAAAAATGGAGATTATTACAAGTATCCAAGTATATCCTATTTGATGAACAAAATTTGATTCTAAGGAAAATGGTGGAATGTAAAGCTTTTCCTACTAAACCAAAATGTCAATATCATGTATCCTAATGAGGAGAATGTGTTTGTAGTGCTCAATCACAAAAAGAATGGCGTCAATTACGAGATCCAAGTTTGTCCTATATGGTGGATGAATTTTGATTCTAAAAAAATGGTGGAATGAAAACTTTATTTACCAAACCAAAGCGTCAATATCATGTATCCCAAAGAGGAGAGCCTGTTTATAATGCCCAATCACCAAAAGAATAGAGATTATGATGAGAATCCAAGTTTGTCCTACATGACAGATGAACTTTGATTCTGAGGAAAATTATCAAAAGAAAAGCTTCTCATGCCAAAGAAAGCATCAATATCATGTATCACAACGAGGAGAATGTGTTTATAGTGCCTCATCACCAAAAGAATTGGGATTATTATGAAAATCCAAGTGTGTCCTATTTCAAGGATGAACTTTGTTTTTAAGCAACATGGTTGAATGAAAAGCTTTTCCTACCAAGCCAAAGCATTAATATCATATATCCCAATAAGAAGAATAAGCTTAGAATGCCCAGTCACCAGAAGAACAAAAATTATTACGAGAATCTAAATTTATCCTATTTGATGGATGAACTTTAATTCTAAGGAAAATGGTGGAATGAAAGGTTTTTCCTGCAAGCCAAAGTAGTTTTTCCTGTAAGCCAAAGTATCAATATCATATATTGCAATGAGGAGAATGCATTTATAGTGCCTCATCACCAAAAGAATGGAGATTATTCTTCAAATCCAAGTTTGTTCCAATTGATGGATGAACTTTAATTTTAAGGAAAATGGTGGAATGTAAAGTTTTTCCTGCCAAACCAAAGCATCAATATCATATAACCTAATGAGGAGAATGTGTTTATGTGCCGAACCACAAAAGGAATAGAGGTAATTATAAGAATCTAAGCTTATCCCATTTGATGGATGAACTTTGATTCTGAGAAAATGTTGGAATGAATAGCTTTACCTTCTAGGCCAAAGCATTAATATCATATATCTCAATGAGAAAAATGTGTTTATAATGCACAATCACTGAAATAATGGAGATTATTATGAGAATCCAAGTTTTGTCTCATTTGACAGATGAATTTTGATTCTAAGGAAAATGGTGGAAAGAAAAGCTTTTCCTGCCAAACCAAAGCTTCAATTTCATGTATCCCAATAAGGAGAATGTGTTTATAGTGTCCAATCACAATAGGAATAGAGGTTATAATGGGAATCCCATTTTTTTGATTTGACGAACGAACTTTGAATTTAGGGAAAATGTTGAAAAGAAAAGCCTTTTTTGGCAAATGAAAGCATCAATATCTTATATCCCAATTTGGAGAATGTATTTCAAGTGCCCAATTATAAAAAGAACAAAGATTTTTAAGAGAATCCTAGCCTATCCCATTTGATGAATGAACTTTGATTTTAGGGAAAATGTTGGAAAAAAATTTTTCGACCAACAAAAGCATCGACATTACATATCCCAATAAGGAAAATGTGTTTATAGTGCCAAATCACCAAAAAAATATAGATTATTACGAGAATCCAAGTTTACCTTATTTGATGGATGGATATTGATTATAGGGAATATAGTGGAAAGATAAGCTTCTCTTGCCAAGCCAAAGCATCAAAATCACGTATCTAATAAAGAGAATGTCTTTAGAGTGCCCATTCGCAAAAAGTATGGAGATTATTTCGAGAATCCAAGTTTGTCCAATTTCACAGATGAACTTTGATTCTAAGCAAAATGGTGGAAAGAAAAGCTTTTCCTGCAAAACCAAAGCATTAATATCGACATCCCAATAGGAAAGTGTCTTTATAGTGCCTCATCACCAAAAGAATGGAGACTATTACAAGAATCCAAGTTTGTCCCACTTGACGAACAAACTTTGATTTTAAGGAAAATGGTGGAGTAAAATGCTTTTGCTAAGCCAAAGCATCAATATCATGCATCCCAAAGAGGAGAATGTGTTTACAGTGCCTAATCACCAAAAGAATGGAGATTATTGCGAGAATCCAAGTTGTCTTATTTGAAGCACGAACTTTGGTTCTAAGAAAAAATTCTCTTCATTGGGATAAATGATATTGATGCTTTGGCTTCATAAGAAAAACTTTCCTTTCTACGATTTTTAGAATTAAAGTTCATCTTTCACTTGGGATAAATACGGATTCACATAATAATCTTATTTCTTTTAATGATTGGCACCATAAATTCATTCTCTTTATCTGGATAAATGAATTGATGCTTTGGTTTCATAAGAAAAACTTCTCTTTCTACCATTTTTAGAATTAAAGTTCATCTTTCAATTGGCATAAACATGGATTCGCATAATAATATCCTTTTTTTTAATGATTGGCACCATAAATTCATTCTACTTATTGGGATAAATGAATTCACTCTTTGGTTTCATAAGAAAAACTTCACTTTCTACTAGTTTTGGAATTAATATTCGTCCATTGATTTGGTTAAACATGGATTTACATAATAATCTATTTTCTTTAGTGATTGGGCATAACAAATTCATTCTCCTCATTGGGATAAATGAATTGATGCTTTGGTTTCATAGAAAAACTTCTCTTTCTACTATTTTTAAAATTAATGTTCGTCCGTCGATTTGGACTAACACGATTTCACATAATAATCTCCTTTCTTTTGATGATTGGGCTTCACAAATTTATTCTCCTCATTAGGATAAAGGAATTGATGCTTTGGTTTCTTGAGAAAAACTTTACTTCCCACCATTTTTAGAGTCAAAGTTCCTCTATCAATTGCGATAAACATGGATTCAAGTAATAATCTCCTTTCATTGCATGATTGGGCACCATAAACACAATCTCCTCATTAGGATAAACAATATTGATGCTTTGGTTTCATAAGAAAAACTTCTCTTTCTACCAATTTTTGAATTTAAGTTCATCCTTCAATTAGGATGAACAGGGATTCACATAATAATCTCTTTCCTTTTAATGATTCGGCACCACAAATTCATTCTCTTCATTAGGATAAATGATACTAAAGATTTGGTTTCATAAGAAAAACTTCTCTTTCTACCTTTTTCAGAATTAATGCTCATCTGTTGATTAGGTCAACCATGGGTTTATATAATAATCTCGTCTCCTTTCATGACTAGGCACCAGAAACACATTCTTCTCATTAGGATAGAAAACATTGATGCTTTGGTTTCAGAAGAAAAACTTCTCTTACTACCATTTTCGGAATTAATGTTCATCCTTCAATTGGGATAAATACGGATTCACATAATAAACTCCTTTCTTTTAATGATTGGGCACCATAAATTCATTCCTTTCATTGGGATAAATGAATTGAGGCTTTGGTTTCATAAGAAAAACCTCACTCCCTACCATTTTTTAGAATCAAAGTCTGATTGTTAATCAGGATAAAAATGGATTCACATAGTAATATCCTTCTTTTCATGATTGGGCACTATAAACACATTCTCCTCATTGGGATTAAAGAATTCATGCTTTGGTTTTATAAGAAAAACTTCTCTTTCTACTATTTTTAAAATTAAGATTGTCTATCGATTTAGTTAAACATGGATTCACATAACAATCTCATTTCTTTCTATGATTAGGCACCATAGACACATTCTTCTCATTGGGATAAATGATATCGATGCTTTGGTTTTATAAGAAAAACTTCTCTTTCTACTATTTTTAGAACTAATGTTTGTCTGTTGATTTGGTCAAACATGGATTCACGTAATAATCTCTTTTCTTTTTATGATTGGGCACTATAAACACATTCTACTCATTGCGATAAATGATATTGATGCTTTGGTTTCATAAGAAAACTTCTC
>JBBYHM010003313.1:0-12191 GCA_038381775.1 Adansonia rubrostipa | reverse complement strand
TCATAATAATTTTCTGTTATATTATATAATAATCTATGTAAAAAATTTATAACCGGTTATACAGGTTACAGGTCAAAACCTTATCATAACCTTATTTTAACAACCTCACCCTAGAACTCTCCAAACATTATACATTCAAGAATATATGAATTATATAGCTTTTGACTGTTAATTTTATTTACTTAATATTAAAGGAAAATTCACCAAATGTACCTTAATTTCGTCATTTGTAAAATTAGGACATGTCTTGGGTTGATGCTTTCTTTAGAGGAGATAAAAAGGTGAATAGAGATATGACCTACAATACCAAAAAGAGTCAGAAGAGTGTCAGAGATAGGATTTTGAGGCACTCTCTGATAGTTAAGTCAGTTTCAGACATTTCAGAAATGATAAGCTAGATAACAGGAAAGATACAGGGGAGAAGTAGTGTTTTACCTAGGGTTTATCTACATTTTTTTATAGGTTTTGTTAGGAGACATGTTGTCAAACGATGTAATTAGAATACTAGGCTAGCTATCGAGCTATCGTGTCTGGTAGTCGAACCTATCTGTACAAAGTCGGCAGTTATTCAGAGGGAGGTGTCTGACCTAGGCTTCTATTGTCATCTGATGGTCACACCGATGTCCCATTATGTTTTAGTAGTCAGATATTTGCTTAGTCACCCTTTCAATTAGAATAGGCATTTGAGAGATGGTGCACATTGTTAATTATCTGAATGGTGTAAAAATTGCCCTTAGTCAAAAGAAGATTACAAAGTGATTGGGTTTCGGCTATTAGAGAGAGTTTTTGCCATGTGTGGCTTATGGAAATTCAAATTTTAAATGCCCGAAATGTTAATTATTACTGTTATAAATACAACACGATAGAAAAGGGAATAACTATTGGTTGACATGTGGCATTTGAGGGTACATTTCTAGGGTACGATTTCTAAGGCAAATTGGGTGGTTATTTAAGGGGATGTTTGTGGATTTGTAGTCTAAGAGAGAGGGTTGGCATTTCGTCGAAGTTCGAAGAGCGTAATTTGTGTTATTGCTGTCATTATGTTCATGTGGTGGTTAGTGCGGTGTTTCATTGGCGGTTTTGTAAAGTCTAGGTTAACTGGTTTTGAGTGGGTTTGTTGGTACTTTTAAGTTGTTGGCAATTTTGACAGTTTGTTTTTTATGATTGCAACAAGTGAATGCTACCGATAGTGTAGAGTTATAGTGAGGTTTTGCGTTTTTGATGTTGTAAGGAGCAAAACACTAGGTAAGTTTTCGATTGTCCTGCCTATCTTAGTCTATTTTTTGGGTTAGGATAGGGGCCATGGTTTTGCAGGTTCTGGGTTGGATGGTAAAGGAGGAGCAGCGTCTGTGTATTAAATTGGTGGCGAGAAAAGATAGGCTGAAAGAATCTGGATAAGAAGTAAAGAATCGAGTGAAAGGTTTGTTAGTGTTAAGTGTTGGATAAATTGTTAGTTGTCCAGTAGTGTGGATGAACGAGGTGGCGGGTCAAAGTTCAATGGCAATTTAAAGGGTCGAACATAGTGGTGAGGAGCGTTATGTCAAGCATGTGGCAGAGCAAGAGGTAGAGGAGGTGATGGGTAGTATAGAAGATGTGGTGGATTTGAAGAGTTGGATACGGAGCCTATGGAAAGGTTCATTTGCTCAGTTAACATGTAGATTGTTCGTAAGCGGATGCATGATTAAGGTGTTGATTTAGGGGAACATGAGGTTTTAGAGATAAGGCCAGAGCAAAAGGTGACATTTGTCGAAGGAGATAGTGAGGCATTTTACCTTCACATTTTTAAAGGGGCTTCCATTTGTCTTTGGAGCCCTTTTTCTATGCCTTGTTGAAGAGCTATAACTTGTTGTCAAATCAGCTGAAGCTGAACAGTTGGGCGATCATTATAAAATATTTCTTAGCACGTAAAAAGAAGGGCTAGGCACTTTCGGTAGGGGTTATAGGGGATTTATATTTTTTAAATCGAAATGACTTGTGTTTATACTTTGTTCAAGCAAGGGAATGAGGGAAGCTAATGGTCGACCTTATGTCAAATGCCCATTTGAAGAAAGATTGGTACTTCATGGTGCAAAAAAGAGCAGGTATGACGTAGGGCTTCCCTATTAAATGAAGCCATAGATTGCCAATGAGCAATGAGAGGCTGACTCTTAATAAGCAATAACAAGAGCAAATGGTGTTTTTAGGGGTGACCTGATGAGCTATGGAAGATATCTCACACTACAAAACGTCCAAAGATGCTATTTGGGACAGGATCTGTCAGATATGCCAAAAGGGCTGGTATGTTTTTTAAGTCAATGAGAAAGGCAGGATCTTTTTAGGGTGCAAAAGAATGTTGCTGGTGAGTATGTTGCATGTATATGTGATGGGTTTATGTTTATAGATAGCGGTAGTAATGTTGTGGTGTATGTGCAGGTGAGGTCATGGTAGAAGAGGGTATAGAGGATGTAAGGGAGCAAATAATAGTAGGTGGGGAATCAATAGGCGAGCGAATTATCGAGAAGGATATTAGTGGGGAGTCATCTGTTAGTCGTCTTAGTGGGGAGATTGCACTATGATGGTATAGGTAGAAGGTTAATCTACTATGAGAAAGTCAACCATGGTAGTGATCGTGTGCTCGCCATCACACAAAGTAATAGGCAAAGTGATCATTCCTTTGATAGAGATTGGCTAGTTAGCAAACCCATAGATTGGGGATGATAGTGTTAGGTCATCATTGTTAAATCCCATTTGGCAAAATACATCCCACTATAAAACTTTGACCGTGATGTCGTTATTGATAAGGATTTGGTTGATTTAATAATTGCCTATGGTGGCGAAAATGACTATCAGGTCATTTTTGTTATCAGACAAGAGGTAAGAGTCGACCTTAGTAAAGCTGATTTCCCAATTGTGTTGCTTTAGACATTTAGGAGCTACGTCCATAGCCATTACATTACACAAGTAGCATTTACGCTTTGACTTACTAGTAGCCCATTTTTTTGTTGTGTTAACAATATGTTGATAACCCCTTACAATTGATCATTTATTTGTTATAGTGTTAGGCAATCACACTCTGTCTCTTCCACTGGCTTTTTTTTGGTGATCTGTTTGATTGCTCCCTTTCTTACTAGCGATTCGATCACATTTTTTAGGCTCATGTAGTCTTCCATGACATAGCTTATGTCATTGTGAAAGTTACAAAGTTTTTTAGGTTCGCGCTTGCTACGATCACCTTTCATCGGTGGAGGTCTTTCAATTAAGCCATCTCTTATGATAGTGTTGAGGATTTGAGATCTAAAGGTGGTGAGGGAAGTGTGTGACTCATATTTCGTATATGGTGGGGTCTAGACCCGTTTCCTACTAGGTTGAAAGTTGTTCTTTGGTTGGCTTGGTTAGACGTCTCTTAGGTGTTTGGGATCATAGCGATTGGGTCATTTGCTGGTTTTGCTGCTTCGGTCACCCTTCGAGTCTTTGTCCCATTGCTTAGCTTTTCTGCTAGCAATTTTAATTTCTTTAGCTTCGGCATATTTTTGGGTATTCTCGTAAAGCTGGTATAATTTGGTCGGTTATGCATCGATAAGGGTGTATTTTAGGTATTTATGCCAAACACCTACTATGAAGGCTTGTATGACCCATTTGTCATTGAGATCATGCACATCCAAGGTTGCTACATTAAAACACTTGACGGTTTCCTCAGGATTCTGTTTGATCACTATTAGGCTAGCAGAATTCCTAGTGGCTGTCTTACAGCTGCTGAAGTGGGCTAAAAAATTTTTGGCCAAATTGTCGAAGTTGGTAATAGAACCTGCGTCAAGGGAGTACCATCACGTATGTGCCAGGCCATAGAGTATTGTGAGAAAGATACGACACTATACTGCATCTAGGATGTCACACAGGTTATGGAATGCTTGAAAATGATTTAGGTGGTTCGCTGGGTCGATCTTGCCATCATGTGTCAAAGGAAAGCTTAACTTTTTTTGGAGATAGGGACTTATCAGATAATGGTCGACAAAGGGTTATGCTCATCATTGAGCCATTCCCAATTGTCCTTGCAAAGTTCTCTAAGGTTTTTGACTTCTTATTTGAGGATGACTACTTGTTGGGCAAGGTCTAAATGTTGGTGTGGCAGGGGCTAGCTGTCAATGTGGTAGGAAACCCCTGGTGGTAGCTAGCATGGAGCAAGAACTTTCTTCAATCACTTGGCAGGTCGAGTGATCTAGTGCCACAGGCTTATGTTGTTATTATTGGTTTGGTAGGTTTTTTGTTGGTTGAGTCGGTTGGTCAACTGGTTGTGTACTTTGGTGATTGGTTTTGGAATTAATAATTTAAGCTAGTTGGGTTTGGAATGTTGGATAATGGCCAGTTGGTTTACAGTGGCTTGGAATTGGGCTTAGTAGCGGGCGTGGTAATTGGGGTGCCCTGCTGATGACGATAGGGCAGGTAAGGTGGTAGTAAATATTGGCAATAGTGTGTAACATAAGGGGGATTGAAGTGGTTGACTAGGTCAGTAGGGGTATCAATGGGGACATCAGGGGTGTTGGTAGTTGTGACTGTTGGAACAACCGCGGCTGCATTACTTGGCCTGGCTAGTTGACTACGGTTGGGAGCATTGGCAGCCATTGACAAAAGTAGCCCTAATAGGTTCTGATAGTAGCAAGGGGTGAGTGGGTTAAACAAGAAGGCATGTCTATAGATATCTAGGGGTGTGATGAACTAGGGATTATAGGGATTGGATGGTTTGTGGTTTGAGTTGCTATTTCGGTGATAGTGAAGAAATCTCTAGGATAGATCAGCATGTTGGTTAGCCATGGTTTTTGTTGTTACACATAGATGGCACTAATTATTGATGCTTTTTTTAGGGGAGATAGAATAAAGGACAAAAATATGCTGTGTAGCACCAAAATGGGCCAAAAGGGTACTACAGTTGGGACTCGAGGGTACTTTTAGATAGTTAAGTCAGTTTCAGAGTTTTTAGAAATAAGAAGCTAGATAACAGGAAAGATGCAAGAGGAGAAGTAATGTCTTACCTGGGTTTTGTCTACCTTTTTTATAGGTGTTGTTAGGGGACATGTTGTTAGATGAAAAAACTAGAATACAGCTAGCACTGGGCTTATTATCGGGCTATCAAGCCTTTTAACTGAACTTGTTAGCGAGATGTCAGCAACCATTCAAAGGAAGGTGTCTGACTTAGGGTCATTTTGTTGTCAGATGGTCACATTGATGTCCTAGTATGTTTCGACGGTCAAGGATTTGCTTAGTCACCCTTTTAGTTAGAGTAGGCATTTGGGCAGTGGTGCACATTACTAATCATTCGAATGGTGTAAAATCCTGAAAAATGTTTATGTTTTTCCCCTGATGCAAGCAGACATGTACATATGTATCCCAAATTAAATATAGGCAAACTGTTCATACTACATAAAAATAAAACTCAAAGGCTAAAGCCTAAATTAAGCTAGAATCTTAGGTACAACGGGATGTAAACAATTAATTAAGAACCAAAAGGAAAAAGACCAAACCATGGCTAACCTTAAACAGCTGATATAGTTTCAATGAAATCTAAATTTTTGGCCTTTTATAACTTTTAATTCTTATTGTTTGATCCATACTAATCACCACTATCACAATACTAGTGGCCATACTGAGAAGGAAAGCTAGGCATTGGAAATTGCCCAAATAGTGTCACTAGTTTGAAAAATGGATGGTGGTTACAAAATGTAGCTCTTCAAGGTGGGTTACTAAACATTACATTGTCAAGCATGGGAGTAACTGGATTACAATAAGCTTGGGTGAAAGTGAATCATATGTAATGTTGCTACTAGACACTCTATCAACTTGAATGAAATCCAAACCATTTGCGAATAGCATTTTCATTGAATTATTGTAAGATTAAGATTTTTGAAAGATTTCATTTGGAGAGCCTCGCTAAATCCAAAAGGGTAATAAAAAGGTGCATTCATGTCAAATAGTCATAGCCTTAACATCTGTTGTTGACAGCTTGTGACTTCTATGTTTGAATTCTTTTGAAACAAGCATGCTCGAGCTTAATTAGTAGAAATAAGTCTTTATTGGATTACTTCAGTTCCAGAAGCAGCGAATATCCTTGATTTTGAATCTTCAATTAACCATTGATGCTTTCCCTTTATCATGTTGATCTTCTCCCTTACAGCTTCCAAGCTTGATTCAAGTCTAGCAAGAAGTGCCCAAATTTGATCGATTAAGACTTGTTGATACAATCATTCCATTTAGAAAACTTGCATCTAAATTAACTTTCCATAAGCAAAGCTCATCATTTAGCTTCTTTTGGCATATTGTGATGAAATCAAATGAGTTAAAACATTTCCTTTCACATTCATCCAAAAACTTTCCCTTGTGTTTGTTGATGACATTCATCACTTTGCTAGGATCTGATAGCCAAATATCAAGCTTAAGAGGACTATCTTTCAACTTAGGTCCATAAATAATTACACATGTCTCAACAGTACAAAGAATGGAGAAATTTTTAGTTTTTTTGTCAAACGCTTTCTTTTGATAGGTTGAGACTCAGACTTTCGCTTTTGTTATGAATTTCATGTTCACTTTTTTGCGATCCATTTTCCTAGATCCTTAAATCGGGGAAAAAAGCCTTAGGACATAAAATACAATAACATATGTTCATTAGGGAAAAATAAATAAGAAAAGTAAAACATTATCATATAGACCTATCAATTTTGACACGAACCCTAAAAATCTAATCAACTCACTCGAACCCAAACCCAATCCAACCTAATTTGACTAAAAAAAGTCAACGACTTGAAATTGATCAACCCGAATCTGAAAATAGCCCAAACTTAAAATGACCCGAATCTAGAATGATCCAAACCTGAAATGACTCAAACCTGAAATAACCCAAATCTAAATTGACCCGAACAATTAACATAAAATGACTTAAACCCAAAATGACAAACCCATAAACCCAAGAATTAAACTTAATTGACCTGAAGCTAGTTAACTTAGCTATCAAACATGATTGATTTTAACTCGAAATGACTCAAATCCAAAATAACTAGAACCCAATTAACCCAATGGACCAAAACTCGAAATTATTTGAACCAAAGTGGCCGGGACCTTAAGTGACCTAAAACCAAAATGATTTGAACCTAAAAATGACTTGACAATTTAAAAACCCAAAATGATCCAACTTAAATTAACTTGATCCAAACTCAGCCCGACGCGTCTAATTGACAAGTGTATTACCATATTTGATATGAATTATTCATTTAATTTATGTTGCTTTTTCAAATATATGTACTCTTATGATTTCCTTTATAATATGGAATAACTTTATACATACTTTAATTAGATAATATATTTTTTTGACATCAAAACATTTTTCTTATTAAAATTTTCATATGCAACATAAATTATAATATTTAAAATTAAAAAAATCATTAAAAAAATTTATATATTGTTAGAAAATTTAATATCATATATAATATTTAAATTTAATATTTTTGTATTAAAATTGTCATGGATTGATTTGGGTTATGCCCATGTAGTAAAAAATTTGACTTGTTTAAGGTCTGGTTTGCTTTGAACTAACGAATAACTTTATCTTTGGATAGGTTTATTTCATACATTTATTTTATTTTTATTTTAAAACTTTATATGTATACTATGATCTCCTTATCAATATTTCTAACTTTGTCCCCCTGTGTGTTTGTGTGTGTATATATATATATATATGTCATATGATAAGCCTTATGAAATGTAAGATATATATCTATATATTGGTGTGTGTGTATATATATATATATATATATATATATATATGTATGATATAATAAGCCTTATGAAAATTAAAATAAAACATAGTATCAATTGTCTTTCACCAAAACGCCAAATGTCAAAATCTTCCACTCTATAGAAGATAGTAAGAAAGATAATTATATGCAATTTATATCCTTAAATTGTAATTTAATAATATATATTACTAATAAAATAGGATATATATTGATCGTGCAAACCCTACTAATAGAGATGCCACTTGGATGCTCTAATTATATGACACTTAAATTAAATAAAAATTATTTGTAATCTGAAAATTAAATATTAAAATCATAAGAAATTCAAATATATTGTTATCCATGTGGATAAAAAATAATTATTTAAATAAAATTTATCCAAATAAATTTAACAAGTCAACTTTATGAAAATTTAACTAATCAACTTTGTCAAAATTTAGATAAATAAACAATTTATCAAAATTATTTAAATAAAATTACCCAAATTAAGATCAAACCAATTAACTTTATCAAAAGTTAACCAATCAACTTTATAAAAATTTAAATAAATAATTTATCAAAATTATTTAAATAAAATTTATCCAAATAAATTTAACAAATCAACTTTATGAAAATTTAACTAATCAACTTTGTCAAAAATTTAGATAAATAAATAATTTATCAAAATTATTTAAATAAAATTATCCAAATTAAGATCAAACCAATTAACTTTATCAAAAGTTAACCAATCAACTTTATCAAAATTTAAATAAATAATTTATCAAAATTATTTAAATAAAATTTATCCAAATAAAATTAACCAATCAACCTTATCAAGATAATTATTTCAATAAAATTTATCCAAATAAATTTAACCAATCAAGTTTATCAAAATTTAAATAAATAAATAATTTATCAAAATTATTGAAATACAAATTTATCCAAATAAGATTAACCAATCAACTTTATCAAATTTTAAATAAATAAATAAATTATCAAAATTATTTAAATAAAAATTATCCAAATTAATCATATATATTTTTTGATAAAGTTAGTCAAGTGGTAATCCTACCCCTTCTACTAATCAAGACAAGCTACAATTGTCATGCTTATTCATGGGGATTTAAATATAATAAACTAATTAGCAAGAGGATAAAAAATATATTATCATCAAAAAATAAAAAATTAACCAATCAAATTTATCAAAATAATTATTTAAATCAATCAACTTTATCAAAATTTAAATAAATAAATAATTTATCAAAATTATTTAAATAAAATTTATCCAAATAAGATTAACCATTCAAACTTTACCATTAAAATTTAAAGATAAGATAATAAATTTTTTAAATTATGTAATGTAATGCTTTAAATTAAAAAAGGAATCAACTAACAATAAAAAAACTATTGAGATTTAGCTATAAAAAATGAAAACAAATTCCTTCCAACATTTATTGTTCATATCACAACGACAGAAGCAGCTAGAATTTTATTTGTTTAATATTTTTGGTGTTATATTGTTGTGTTTTAATTAAACTTTTTACATTGCACGTTTGATCATATATGTATTTTTTGATCTCTTGCACGAAAATAGAGTAAGAGTCTTCTATCCATATATAAGGTAAGCTTAATTTTTGAATTTATGACTTCACATATTTAATAATAGGTTATAAATATAGATGAATATCTATTTTACTTGAAAAAAATACAAAAGGTAAGTGTTTTACTATATTTCATTAAATCTTTGCTCTAATTTTTTTTTTTAAATCAGTGTTTACAATTTAATACTATTAATTGCTCAAAATTTAAAACAATTTTATTTTCAATACTTATAAGAACGTCATTTTGCCCAAAAATTCTAAAAAGCATCAAAGTTTTGCAAGCCATGCAAATGTTAAAGACGAAATTAGATAACCTGCAAAAAAAATTGCACACACGAGTAAGTTATGACATTCATTATTAAATATTTAAAATTATTATTTATTTTAAAAAATCAAACTTACCTAAAATTTATATAAACTTGCAAGGTTTTGAAAATAATTTTAAAAGATGAAAGCACTACAAATTGAAGAAAATTGATGTGAAAATCATAGAAACTTTTACTTTTTATTTTAATAATATATTAATGTACTCAATAATACTATTTATTCTATCTTTTGAATATTTTTATTCTTTCTTACATATGTTATGAATTTTTGTCAATTTTTTAATTAACAAAAATATTATGATTTAATATCTTATTTTATTTTATGTTATGAATATATATCCTAAATAGGTAAATAGTTATAAAAAATTATTTTATATTTGCACGAAGACTCCATGCAGATAAATAAAACTTATCTATTCATTGCACAAGTTACAAATGTTTTAATGAATATGTACTTGGAATAGCATATGTACAACTTATATTTATATCATATAAAATTAAATAACATGTAATAACTTTATTCAATCAATTATTTAATTTTAAAATATTAAATTTATCCAAATATTTTAATATATATATGATATTATTCTATCCTAATTTATAGTATACAAAAATATTTTAACTTATTCTTATCAAATATATAATAAATCTAAATATGAATATATAAATTTAAATAAATAAAATTGATCCGTGCATCGCACGAGTAACAAACTAGTTAACTAATATAATATCGCATGTTAAAATAAACTAATCGAGTATGGTATTGGAAAATTTGCTGTTTTTAGTCCCATTTAAGACTGGTTTAGTAATATTTGAAGGAAAAAAGGCACTTATCCTTTTAAGGTTTGATAGATAATATATTTATCCTATTTTAGTTTAAAAATGTTTTCTTGTGTAGAGCATTTTATCTATAATTTTTTTTTACTATAGTATTACAATTACCAACTACGTTCAAGAATTATGTGAGATCTACCACTTATAAATGTGGGCTCTACTTAATATTTTGATGGACCTTAGATAATTATAAATGTTGTTTAATTAATTGTAGTGCAATTATTGTAAGTAATGTGCTTGCTTTCTTGCGTTCTTACACTAATCCATTTTATGTGTATATATTAAGTTAATTTTAAATGAAAAGATAAATGCATCTCTTTTAATATTTATTTATTTCATTCCTTCTTTTAATTAGTTTTAGAATTTTAATTTCTTTAATTACTAATTTTAGACTAAATTCTAATTGAATTATATGAAATTCAAGTATATGTTAAATATTTATCTTTAATTTAATGATAAATATATGATAATTTAATGATAAATATATTAATGATCAATTTATTAATTTAATTTAACTATGCATTAACTTTGAGATTAATGTATTATGTTGTTTATTTAAAATAAACTAACAACCATTATTTTAAAAATGTTTATTGATAGATAAATTGATTAAATGAAAAAATATGTTGGTGCAATTAATGGAATCCTAAGGCTGGTTATTTTTTCAAACTAATACCGTGTCAGTTTTAACAAAGTCTATAGTTATATTTTCTTTCCTCTCTTTTTTTTTTTTCTCTCTATTTTTTATTCTAATCAATTTATTTATTAACAAATCTCTTTCTAATAATGAATAATTTTTAAATAAACATAATTTAATGGTAAATATAAATGTAAAGTATTTAATATGCACTTGAATTAGTATATAATTTAATTAGAATTCAATTTGATTGTAATTAAAGATTTAGATAATTCAGAACTAATTAAATTCTTATTATTTTATAAATGAAAATTTTGAGTAAAAGAAAAAATAAAACATAAAATAAAATTATATTGAGAAATAAATGATAAACAACAAACAAAGTGTATATTATTTTTTTATTTAACTTAATATAAATCACGTAGGCTTTTTTTATTAGAATAATAAAAAAAATTTTATTTATCAAAATAAGCCGTTTTTAGATTATTTACTGAAATAGGCCAAATTCGAAAAGTTATTGATAAATTGCCATTTCAAATGCCAATTTTTTAACGTAAAAAAATTATAAAATTTAGTTAAAAAATCATTAAATCAAATGATGATTTCTCAACATCAAAATAAAAAATCGTCATTTGATTAGGCAATTTCTTAGTACAAAAATACTCCTATTGAAAAATCGGTAAAACACAACATATATATATACTTATATAAATTTTGGAAGAATTTAAAAAAAAGAAAGTAAACTAATAATTATTAACAAAGAGTAAAACAAAAAAAATAATTATAAAAAAGAAAATAATAATTATTAAAATTATTAATAAAAATTTTAATTATTTTTTTTACCTCTAATTTTATTCTTTTCTTTGTCGTTGCTCTTCTCTATGTTCTTAATGAAACTGACTTTTCTGTATATATAAAAATATATATAAATTATATATATTAAAACAATATTTACAAATAATAAAATATTAAAAAAATTTATTAATCTTGAGTTAATATTTAAAAACTAATAAAAAATAAAAATATTTTATATTAAATCCTGATTTATCATTTA
>JBBYHM010003291.1:0-12193 GCA_038381775.1 Adansonia rubrostipa | reverse complement strand
GAGAACCCACAGCAGCCAACCACCAATCAAACTCTTTTTCCTTCTCAGCTATTTGTTGTGGCCAATCTGGGTATTGAGCTTTTTCACCAAAAAGGTTGCAGAAATCATCTTCATAAGCACCTTTGGAAATCAACCCACAATCAACAATTTCTACTGGTTGCATGGGTCGAAACTCATTGTCAACAGCAGCTTTCTTAATTTCCTCTAAAAGACCTATCCCCTTCACAACTTTCCCAAATACCATACTGGTACTATTATGCTCAGAGCAAGAATCCATTGTTATGAGAAACATTGAACCATTTGTGTTCATAGGGGTCGATAATAACCCAGCTTTCTCATGTTTCAGGCGGGAGTTTTCGGCACTGTGATGTAAATCATATTTACATTCAACCTTCGGAATAGTACCAGAATCATTAACGGAAGATAATTGTTCCCCACCAATCATCACCGAATGACTATTAATGTGGTGAAAAATTGTTTTCTAACAAAAGAAAAGTCTGAAGTTAATTTGAACTTTTTTTTCTAAGTAAAAATGTTTACTTCAAATCTAAGATAGAAGATGAAAATAAAAAGGTTCTTACCTTGTAATGCCGTTCCCTGCAAAAAGACTTGAAATTTTTTACTGTCTCAGGAGCTGACTTTTCAAATAACTCAAAAACAATTCTTCCTTCAGGAATTTTCCCAATGCTGACGTCCATAAAACACCACTCAGGAACTGCATTTGAATTTTTTTCTTGAACATCCATCAGATAATGAAGTCCAATCAAGACCAAACAAAATATAGAAAAACCCATAGGTTGAAAGCTTTTTAGCCCATAAAGATTGGCCATTATTCCCACACTCTTACTGATGAAAAACTCAAACAATCCAAAATCTGTAACTGGGCAAATTTTTCTAACAAAGCAAAATGTTAGTAAACCAAAACTCAAGGTTACTAATACGCTAGCAATGTTGTTCTCTTGATTACTTTGAATAATCAAGGTCAAAACCAGCAAAAAAGCACCTGCCAAAGTTTTCACAAAAGGGGTAGGTTTTCCAACCAAGAATGAATCTTTATAATCATTTTTTGACAAAAAAGGAAAACAGAAGACTAAACCAAATATGGCTGTAAGAGTAGGCAGTAAGACATTTAAAAGATTTTGGTCACCGTTTGGCATATCAGGGAAAAACATGAGATATTTAGCTGCAAACTTTGTGAAAATAAGAGAAGAAACAATGATAATATATGAAAGAAAAATGCCGGAATTCCACAGAGAATAGCAAGCTTGAATATTTTTTTTGGAAAGAAATTCTTTCATTTCAGATACTGTGATAGCCATAGTTAACCGTTGGGTGGTGTTGGGTGTTTAGAAGGATAGAGTGTGTAAAAGACGAGGGTGCGTAGAAGAAAAGAGAGTAAGCTGGGTTCTGTATATATAAATTTAGTATGCAGTATGAGAGTTCGAATTATACATTACAGAAGAAAATAATTGTAACCAATACAAAACATAACTGACCATTGATATATTTCTTTGTAGCTTTGCTATTAAACATTATCTTTTTTAATAGATAAGTATTAGAGTATAATTAGATAATTTTAATTTTTAAATTATTTGATAAATTTAATTGTTATTAAATTTTTATTCTTTTAGAATTCTAGATCAAGTAAATTTTTTTTTAAAAAAATTATTATTATAAATAAACAATATAAAAATAAAAATAAAATAAAGTTGTTTTGCCAAAAGAATCTTTCACGTGCCTAGCACACCCCTTTTGTTTATTTTCTTTTTCCATCTTGACTATTCGGTCAAGGCCAAAGCGTCCAAGTGAGACTCGATGGATAGATTTGAATTAAATGGATTAGTCACCAAGATTTGGATTCACCGAAGAGGATGGGTTGAAGAATGACAAAATGATAACTGTTTTTTTTCTTCTTCCTGTTTCAATACTAATAAAGCATATGAATTAAAAGAAAACAGTAACAAAAATAAAAATAGAATAAAAACAAATTTTAGGAAAGTAGTATTAAATACTTACACGAGTTAATTCTGCTTGTAAAAAGATGGGTAGAGGGTCTCATTTTTCTTGTCACTTGAAATTCTATTTTAATTGGACACTTTAATAATAAAAATCATAAATTGTAGATATTTAATTTTATCCGAGCTCTCTTTTTCAATAATCTAAAATATTTGAGATAAAGCACCTAGCGGCTACTCAATAAGGGTAGGTAAAATGAACACTTTTAAGACTTATTTAAATGTGCTTAAATGACAGCAGGTTCATATATAAAAATTAGTATAATTTCAAGAGTTGTACATAACAAATCTCGAATAAAAAACATGAATTACAAGGTAAATAATTAGCTTTTAATTTTATTCTTTTGAAAATTTTGAATTTATTTCTGCGGATGTTATTACAGTCAAATTTTTCATTCTTAAGAATTTTTTTCAAGAATTTTTAGTTAAATTTGGAAAGTTAACTGTCGTATATTTTTATCGATACCAATATAGTATTAATTTTGATATGTACTCCGAAAAAAAAATATTTAAGAAAAAATTTGTATTGGCATTTATTTATCACAAGGTGTCAAGTTGTCCAGTTTTGGACTTAAATTTTAAGTTTTTCACAATACCCTGAGTATCATACTCGTAAAATTTTTTAGTAAAGACTTGTTTCAAATTTTGGATTTTCATCTTTACCATTTTGTAAATTAATATTTTGAGTAATATGTTGTATCTAATTCATTTTATATAAATTTTAATTTATTTTTTAAAAATTTTCTTATTTTAAAATACGAGCTTTTCTCTACCTGTAACATTTTCAATGGAATTTACTCAAGTTTTGAACTTTAAATTCTTTAAATATTCCCATTAAGTTACCACGAAATCAGTTTTGAAAAATCCCAATCTATTTTGTGGATAGTCTTCTACTCCGTAAATATTTTCGGTTGGATTTTTCTAAGTTTAAAATTTTTAAAATTCATCACATACATTCATTAAACACATATTAATTTAGTTTTTGAAATTTTATTTTGTTTTATGATTGTAAATTTTCTTTCAAATGATAATTATTTTCATAAGAATTTTTCTCGTAAACTTTTACGAGTTTGAAATTTTTAGTCTTTTTTTTCATAGGTGAAAATTTTCAATTATTTATAAACCTTCTTTTAGAATTCAACACTTAGGATTTTCTTATTTTTACTTATTTTATCTATTCTTATTTTAATTCATGCATGAATATTCCAAATATTATGTAATACATGGAATTTTTCACTATCTTCATTATGGAAATTAAATTTTTGACAAATGAGATTTTAGAACACTCTCATGATTTTTAATCTTGATTCCTTTAAATTTTTTTCTAGATTTCTCATCCAATTTTTTTATCACACATTAATTTCTTCAATTCAATTTTTCTTTATGGTGTCCTAATTGGAATTTTACATGATTAAATTCTTAGTTGAATTTTATCATATCTAAGTTTTAATTCAATTTTCATTCTTTACACTTTAGTCTTTTTGAACAAACTCTCTCATGTGAATTTTAATTAGGATTCCATTAGTATAGTTTTTATTATTTTTTTAAAATGAAATTTTGGAATTAAAGTTGTTTTTCTTTTTTTTTCCTTTCTCATGGAAATTTCATTTAATTCTTTTAGAATAGATATAAAAATATTTTAATTTGATTGTTACTTACTTTAATTATGTGAATTTTGAAATATAAATCTAGAATTTTAAAACTCCAATTTTGAATGGGAATTCTTCTAATTAGGTATCATGTAGTAATTCTTCATCTAAGAAAAATCCATTGGGAATATCCAACCTTTTTTTAACCAATCAAAATTAAGGTGAAATTTTTCAACTCATTACCAACCATTAGATCAATTTTTGACTAAGTGAAATGTGTTGATAGCCATTGGATCAAATGTTATGTATTTTTGGCTAATAAAATATATGTGTACATGTGGAAGTTTTATTCAAATTGTGACTTATCAATTTTTTTCCAATCAATCAAAATTAAGGTTGAATTTGTCAATACATTCCTAGCCATTGGATTGATTTTGGACTAGTCAAATTAATCTTTCACCTTTGGATTAAGTTTTGTCTTTTTATGTGTAAAGATTTTTTCAAACAAAATAAAAATTAAATATAAATAAAATATAAATTTGTCAATCAAGAAGGGACAAGGTTAGTAAGATCTATGACATTAAGCATGGAGGATGTGACCTGAATTAATGAAATTTCACCAAATTGGCAATGAAAAATCATAAAAGAAATTAAAAAAAGGAAAAAAGAATGGCTATTTTGGTGGCCATATAGACGCCACTTTCATGAAAAGGGAGAGGGGAAGTTCAATTTTTTTTCATCCTTTTCTTCCAACGCAAAAAAGCCTCTCTTGCTCTCTTGGCAATTAAAGATAAAAATGTCATGAAAAAGTTCCATTTTTTAGTTTTAAAGTGTTGAAATTAAGGGTTTTTATTTGGAGAAAGGTATATTTCTTTTAGATTTCTTTCTAAGATCATTTCCATTTTCACCATTTCAATTCCATGTTCTCCATTTTTAGAAGGTAGCTTTATGATCCTTATTTATTAAGGTGATTAAGCTTAAGCCATAGCATGATTTATGCTTTAAAGGCTAAGCTTGGAGCCATGACCTTACTTTCTTCATTTTTGTTAAAATTTCATTAAAACCTTTTTTAAAAGTTTAAATGCTTTAAATCGTGTTCATATGTGCCAAAATAAATTTTGATGTTGATGCATTTCATGGATCATATATGGTTGTATTTGGTATATTTTATTTTTATTTTTATATCTAGTTTGTGATTTTTCTTAGATATTGACATTTTGAGAATGCTTGTTCTGTGTTGAGCTTGGAAGTACTCTAGGATCAAATTAACTAACATTTAGGTTTACTTTCATGAAAAGAGAATTTTTAAAGATTATTTTGTTAAATAGTTAAAAGTTTGAAGGTTAAAATGTTTTTTCTTTTAACTTCTAGGCCATTTAGGGCTATTTTGGGTCATGGTAGCATTGTTAGTGGGCTATTTCACAATTTTTTTCATTTTTTTCAACTTCGTTTATGAGTGTTTCCTACCTTGGTTGAAACTTATATGGGCCAAAAATATAAATTTTTATTTTTGGGGTATTTAGGGGTATTTCTTGTTTGGTAAAACCTTAAGGACCATTTTTATAATTTTTCAATTTTTTCTAAAATTATTTAGAGGTATCTACAAGCTTAAGTCAATTAGGTAGTAGCTAGAAAATAGAAATTTTCAATTTTTAGACATTTTAGAGTCATTTAACAATTTTAGAAAAAATTAGGGGCTTAGTTACAAATATCATAAAATTTTTTAAGGCCATGGGTACTTGGCCGAATGGTCCTAGAGTTCTTAGGTGATTTTTTCATATGTTTTGGATGTGTTTTAATGTGTATTATGCATTTTAAATCATTTAAGGATCAATTTACAAGTTTAGAAAAGTTTAAAACCATTAGGAAAAACTAGCATTTTAGGTCAAAATGATCATTTTTAGCATGAAATCATTCATTTAAAGTATGTTAAATATTTTTAGCAATCCATTGGTTTTTTGGTGGGGTGCTAAAAATATTAAACCTTTCATATTCTTTCAGTTCTCTGTTAAGATACGAAATGTAATTTTTGAAAATTTAGCGACTTAATGACATTTTTGCATTTTAGGTTACTTTAAAATCTAAATTACCCATTTAGGGTATTTTGGGCAAACAAAAAAACATTTTAGAATTTTTAGGCAATTTAAGACATATTTAATTTTGAGAAATTTAGAGACCTATTAGCGATTTTTGTACTTTAGGTCATATTTATCATCTAAATTACCTGTTTAGAGTAAAAATCATTATTACTTATCTTTTTATGTCCTTTAGGATTACTGAGATACTTTCACATACATTTTATAGGCATTTTGATTATTTCTCTAGAACCAAGTTTTAGATAATCATTGAAATGCTTTTACACTAAAGATGTACATTTAGGATAGGTTTACCTTTGTATGATTATTTTTAAGTCTTTTAAAATTATCGAGATATTTTCATGTTAAAGATATACCTTGAAGGATATTTTAATAATTTTTTAGAATTAAGTCTTAGATAATCAACGGAATACTTTTATGTCAATGATAAACATTTAAGATATGTTCATATTTTTATAATAATTTTTAAATTCTTTAAAATTACTGAGATGCTTTCACGTTAAAAGTATATTTAAGGGATATTTTGATAATTTTACGTGGAATTACCAAAAATTGTATCTGAGTTTCTTAAAAGAAGTTTCAAAGATAAAAAAATATATATATATTTTCACGTCGAATGTAACTGATTTGATATTGGTTTATGTACCAAAAACTATATCCGAGTTTCTTAAAGAAGTTTCAAAGATCAAAAATGGATTTCAAAGATTATCGAAGATTAGTGATTATGTTAAAATATTGGAAGATGAGATGAAGAAAATTGATGCCTTTAAACGTGAGCTTCCTCTTTGCATGCTTCTCCTGAGAGACGGTATTTTTTTTTTTTTTTGCGGTTTTTCTTAATCCTGATTTTTTTTTTGTGATTTAATTTGATTTTCTTTGATCGGAACTAGGGATTGAGAGATTAAGGGAGGAAGAGATGCTGTTGAATGATGAGTTGATGTTGCCATTGACGAGAAATACAAAGGAAAATGTACGGCCGAATACGGAAAATGATGGTGGTGACAAGAAAAACTGGATGAGTGCTGTTCAACTCTGGAACTCTGATTTCAACGACAACAGCGTTGATCATATCAGGAAACCAAACACAGTTCGAGAGCCGGATCTGGTAATTCCAAACTAACTATTTTCTTTATTCTTATTTTATGGAAAAAAAAGTAATAATCTTTTTGGGTTTGAATTTGACAGAAAAGTAGAGAAGAAGAAGATCTGTCTGAGAACCCAATTGAACTTTGTAATAAAAGCAGGGGAGGGGCTTTTGTGCCATTTAAGGTAAGAGTTGATTAGGAAATTTCAGGGCTTTCTCTCATGACCCCAAGTTCCGACTTTGCTAATGGCAGCTGTAGAATTGGTTCTTCCTTATATGCAGAAGAAAATCAAATCAAGTTTCAGACAAAGCTGCAACATCAGCAGCATAATTCTAAGAAGCAAAGGCGGTGCTGTTCACCTGATCTTCGTAGACGTTTTGTTGAGGCGCTTCAACAGGTTGGAGGCTCAAAAGGTTAGGCCTTTGTAATTATAACTAGAGATTATCAGAATGATGGATTTATTTGCTTATTTTGAAAGTAGTGGTTTGTCAAGTTGAATTGAAAGAACCTTTTATTATCAGCTTCCGTCTGTTTTGGATTTCAAAGAATTATGCCTTTTATGAACAAACAATTTGAATCTGGTTCTTTTAGAAAATACCTGCATCCTGTTCTTTATTGAAATATTCTGATTGAGTTCTTTTGGTATCTTAATTTATATTTTTAGTTGTGGAATAAATCCGATTGGTTTTACTTTTATTCTCTTTCACAGTGGCCACTCCTAAACAGATTAGAGAACTGGTGCAAGTTGATGGCCTCACCAATGATGCAGTAAAAGATACTATTATCTAAAAACACAGTCAGTTCAATTTTTATATTCCACGGGCAAACAAAATAACAAATACCTTTAAATATAATTAAAAATTAATTAAAAATAAAAACCAGACAGTTGCAGTCATTAAAACGTAAACTTTATTTCCCCGAGCAGTCTTGACTTTTGCATTGCATTGCATTCCATTGCATGTCTACGTATGGGGATTCTTCATTAACTTCGTCGTTGATTCTCCGAGTTTCAACAGACATTCCTAAAAGAGATTGACATAAAGAAAACGAAATAATTATTAAGTTATTAAAAACATCAAACATAACTATAAATCATGATTAATTTATTAAAAACATAAAATATAACTAAAGGTATACATTAATTAAGAGAAAATAACTAGGTTTATACTAACCCAAAAATTTTAGTTTTCCTACTAAGCAAAATAATAAATACAGTATACTTACGTCAATTTCTTTGGAAAGCTCGAATTTGAATGCATCCAGAAATCCATCACTTGCTGCAACGTAATTGATTAAACTTTATAAAATTAGCAAATCAACATAATATTTTACAAAAATAACCAAAGAAAAAATATTTTACCTTTTTGAATGGAGTCATCAGTAGAACAAACTTCTACGTAACGAAGAGCCTTCTTATATTTTACTACAGCCCTTTCATAAAATCTCATCTAAATAGAAAAACCAGATAAACACACATTAGTAATATATAAACGTTAAATAAACGTTCAAAAAGAGTAAAAATAAGATTAATAACCTTCTTCGCAGCTGATCCAAAAGTTTGTAAAGCACCAATAGCAACCAACCACCAAGTGAATTCTTTTTCTTTCTTAATTATGTCTTGTGGCCAATCTGGATATTGGTCCTTTTCTCCAAAAAGGTTGCTGAAATCATTTTCAGCATCACTTTCAAAAATCTGCCCGCAACGAATAATTTCTACAGGCTTTATTGGTCGATACTCCTGATCAGTAGTAACTTTCTCAATTTCTTTTAAAAGACCCATGCCTTTCACAACTTTCCCAAATACCATGTTATTAATATTAAACTCGGGACAAGCCCTCCTGGTTATGAGAAACTTTGAACCACGGATCTTCAAAGAAGCTGACAATAAACCAGCTTCGTCATGTTGCAGGCGAGAGTTTTCACCAATATGATATAAATTATGCTTACGGTCCACCTTCTTAATAATGCCAGAATCATTCACAGAAGACAATTCCTCTCCACCAATCACTGAATGACCGCTAATTTGATGAAAAATTGTTTTCTGACAAAAGAAAAGTAGGTGTTAACTTTAAATAAAAAATATAACAAGAAAAATAAAGACTTTTTACCTTATAATGACCTTCCATGCAAAAAGACTTGAAATTTTTCACGGTATTGGGAGCCAAGTCTTCGTATAACTCAAAAACAATTCTACCTTCGGGAATTTTTCCAATACTGACATCCATAAAACACCTTGGCCTAGCATTTATATATAATTTTTTTTCTATCCAATAATTAACTCCAATCAAAACTAAACAAAACATAGAAAAAAGTAGCATTTGGGAACTTTTTAATCCGTAAATATTGAACATTATCACCGCACTTGCACGGATGAAAAACTCAGACAATCCAAAATCAGTGACAAGATAAAATTTTTGAACAGTGCAAAATATTCCTAAACCAATACCCAAGATTACTAATATGCTGGGAATATTGTTTTCTTGATTACTTGGAATAATCAAAGTCAAAACCAGCATAAAAGCACTTGCTAAAATTTTCAATAATAGATTAGGTTTTCTAGGCATTTTTTTTCATATATAAAAGAAAAGGAAAAAAAAAAAAAAGTGCTAAACCAGCAATAGCTATAAGAGAAGGCAGCAAGAGAAGAGAACCAACAATGATTAAATATTCCCATGCACCATCTCCACATAAATAAATTACATTAAAATTCAATGATTTAGGAAATCAAAAGATTATTATGAAAAATATATATCTCAAATTATAAAAATGGACATCGGTTTTCATAAATTCTAACACTTTTTATGGGTTAATAAATTATTATTTTATTTTTATTGTGTTTCAAAAGAATTCTAATCTATCACAAACTCTAACTTCAAGAGGCTGAATTTAGATGGACTCTTTACTTTAAAATTTTTTATCCATACTTATCCCTTCCTCCGTAGTCCCTAACTACTAAAAAAGACTCCAAACTCCTAAAGGACACATTTTCTGCAATTATTTTTTTATTCTACATTTAAATCTATCAAAAACTCTATCCTTAAAACATATTTTAAAAATATCTCCATTATCCTATAAAATTAGGAGTATATCACCTTAAATAATTACATTAAAATTAACTAATCAAAATTTAAAATTATGTAGGTTTTATGAAAATAATAGAGTATATACAGTTTTTATTATGATTGGGTAATTATAATATTGTAAAAAATTGTAAAAGAAATTATAGTTGGAATACCCTTATAAAATTGATGTAGTGTTTTTAATAATTAATTAATCGAATTTCGTGGCAAAATAAAATCTTATTGTCTTAATAATGGTATTTTTATTTAGCTTAGAAAAAAGAATTATGGTGTTAGATCAAATGCACTTTAAAATATGAACTTTTATATGTAAAATGCCTAATAGATTCACCGTTGTCTAATAAACTCAAACAGATAGAATTCTTGGCTTACACTTGCATTGCAACCTCTAAAATATTGGATCTGGCTCCCTTTCATTACTTTTCTGTTCATTAACATATGAAACAACTTTAATTACTATTCACAAATATAATTTTTAAAGTTTATGGATGGATTTACACATCTAAATGGATCCACATATATAAAAGCACGTTTTAAAATTCAAATTCATTCTACTTTACAGATATCTTTCAATTTTTGGCATGGCAACTTCTAAAGGTATCAACTGCTAATGCGGGACTCAACATACATGAAGAACTGAGAGAAAAAAAAAATTGGAAGCGTGTGTATTAGGGGGCCAAAAGCCCCGAAAAATAACGTATACTAACTAAAAATAATTGCATCAGGTGTTAGCGTTAACTACTAAGTTATTTCTAAACAAGCTTAGCTCACATGGTTTTGAGCTAAACGTTCAAAGATTTATTTCTTGTTTCTAGTCTATCAGGTTGGGTTTTGTTTATCTCTTATAGTGTATTTAGTAAGGAAAAAAAAATGAAGGAGGGAAAGTAAAATTATTTTCCCTTTTCTGTACTATAAAAGATGAAAATATAAGTAAAAAAAAGTATAAGTAAAATTGTAAATAAAAGATATTTTCATTTCAATTTGAAATAATTTTGAAAAAGAATATGTGCAAATTCGTATTCCTCACCGTCCAAAAGAAAAAAGTGAAAGAAATTTCCTTGACCTTCCTTCCTATTCCAAAATATAAGCAAAACAAATGCAAGTCATTTGCAAATGACTTTGACACTAATTTTTTTTTTTTTAACTTTAAATCATATCCATTGTTCCAGAGTGCTGTTAACGTTTCCAAATACGAAAACTAAACTCAGTCCATACATTTTTTTTAACTGCACTCAACCCATAACCCAAAACCCCCCCCCCCCCCCCCCCCCAAAAAAAAAAAAAAAAAAACTCAGCCCATACATTTAGACCAGTTATTTTAAAAATTTTATTAAAATATGTTAAATCTATTTCATAATTAAACTGAAATAAAATTAATTTAGTTTAAAAGAGAATTAAAATGCGTCGAATCAAACTCGAATTGTATAAAAATATTTTTTACTAAATAAAAATCCCAAAGTTGTATGACTTAATGTTTAATCCAGCGTACTTAATGTAAAAATATGTTTACAAATAACACTCTAATGCAATGTATATTAAAACATCTTATGAGAGATAGCTATAGAAATTACTAAAACTAAAACATGGAGCAGATCATAATTTTTTTTAATATAAAAGAAGTTTGGATTAAAATAAGTTACAAAGATTTTAACTTAGATCTTGTTAAATGTTATTTTTTGATTTATGAACTCAAATGGAACATATTATTATGCACTTAAAATAAAAAGGAAAAACAAACATAGATAACTTAAATTAGTTAATTAAATAAAAGCATCACTGAGGAGAAGTCAAGAACCCAATTGAAAAACGATTAACAAACCCCATCATTTACATATGTTGTCTCAAAACATAAGGTACTACTAGCATGCAAAAATTTCTCATTAATTTTAAGGAATAAAAACATAAACGACACCCTCATATTTCCCCCATTTGTCTTGGCGGTTACATTGCAGTAATGGCTTCGTGCTCGCTGGCTCCAGTAACTTGTTCAGCTCCAGCTTTGACTCCAAGTTTCAACAAACAATCCTAAAGGAGATTCAATATAATTATAAAATTTATTCATTCATTCATTAAAAAAAACCAAAAGACATTAGTATAATCACAAGAGGCATACATTAATCAAGGGAAAATTACTAAGTTTTTATTTTCTTTGTTTCAAAGGATAGAGAACTAACTCATAACTATTTGTTCCTATCATAAGAAAAATCATAAATACAGCATCTTACATCAAGTTCTTTAGAAAGCTCATATTTGAATTCCTCCAGAATTAAACCACTAGCTGCAATGACATTAATTCACATATTATAAAATTATTATAATATTAGTAAA
>JBBYHM010003249.1:0-12196 GCA_038381775.1 Adansonia rubrostipa | reverse complement strand
CCTTTTATAAGAAAATTATTATTTGAAAAAAATATAAAACTCATAAAATAAATTGAATTTTCAAAAGCTAATTTAATACGAATTTAATGAAAATATTTAAAGAATTTTAAAAGCTTTAAACTTAGAAAAATCCTTTTGAAAAAAATTTACGGAGTAGAAAGCTTCGTATCTTGAAAATGCAAAAATTCTAAAAAAATCATAAAATAAATTGAGTTTTGAAAAATGATTTAATATGAATATAACAATAATATTAGAAGAATTTTAAAAATATGAACTCAAAAAGTCTTCCCGAAAAGATTTATGGAGTAGAAAACTTCATATCTTGAATATAAAAAATTTCAAAAATATATTCGAATTTTATAAAAATGAATTTTATCCTACACATTAATCAAGATATTAATTCCCAAAATAACAAATTTGAAAATTTGAAACCTAGAATAATTTTTACCTAAAAATTTCGTGAGTATGATACTTGCGATATTGTGAAAAATTTAAATTTAAGTACTAAGATGGACAACTTGACACCTTATAGTGTAAAATGCCAATATGAATTTTTCTTTGATATATTTCTGATTTTTGGAGTGCATATCGACATAAATACCATACTAGTATTCATAAAAAATACGATAGTCAACTTTTCAAATTTAATGAACAATTCTAAAAAAATTCATAGAAATGAAAATTTTGACCGTAATAACATTCGCAAAAATAAATTTCTAAAATTTCACAAGCATAAAATTAAAAATTAATTTTTTATCTTGAAATTTGTTTTCTATTCGAGATTTGTATGTATGACCCTTGAAACGATTTAATTTTGTCACGTGCACTTGCGCTCATTTAAGCACAATTAAATAAGTCTACAAAATATTCATTCCTCCTTGAGAAAATCTTACCTTATTGGGTTACCGTCAAGCCCTTAAACTCTGATATTTTTTTTGTTATCAGGAAAAGGGCCCTGGACAATATTAGGTGTCTACAGTTGCCCCTTTTTGATGTTACCGAGAATTAAGAATAGGGCAATGACCAAATAGACATAATTTTGCTCGAGCCATGTATGCTTTCCTAAAAGTTCTTTTTTTTTTAATAATACACACACATATGTACACCAATTATTGGAAAGAAGATAGAAAACTTTGCCTACTTCACAATAGGATCGCATGAAGAGGCAATCGATTTCTTCAAAGCCTTCTTCACCTAACTAACAATAGGATAACTTTAAAAGGTGATAGAAATCTCCCTGAAGGTTTGAAGATTCTTTTAGATGCTTCAAATATCACTATCAAAGCTTTAAGCCTTCTTTACCTATTTGACAATAGGATCACATGAAGAGGAAATAGATTTCTATCAAAACTTTGAAAATTGTTTTAAATGCTTTGAATATCACTATCGAAGCTTTAAGCTTTTTTCACCTACCAGACAATAAGATTGTGTGAAGAGGTGATAGATTTCTTCAAAGCCTTTTCCACCTACTTAACAATAAAATTACGTGAAGTGGTAATAGAAATCTACCTAAAGGTTTGAAGATTCTTTTACATGCTTCAAATATCACCATTGAAGCTTTAAGCCTTTTTCACCTACTTGATAATTAGATCACATGAAGAAGCAATAAATTTTTATAGAAACTTTAAAAATTCATTTAAATGCTTCAAATATCACCATCAAAGCTTTCAGCCTTCTTTACCTATCTGACAATAGGATTACGTGAAGAGGTGATAGATTTCTTCAAAACCTTTTTCACCTACTTAACAATAGGATGGCATGAAGAAGCAATAGTAATTTATCAAAACTTTAAATTTTTTTTTAAATGCTTCAAATATCACTATCGAAGCTTTAAGCCTTCTTCACCTATTTGACAATAGGATAATGTAAAAGATTGATAGATTTCTTTCCAAGCTTTGAAAGTTTTTTTAAATGCTTTGAAATATCACCATCAAAGCTTTAAAAACATTTTCTAAATCAAAACTTTTAAATGCTTTGAATATCACCATCGAGGTTTAAAAACTCTTTTGAATACATCAAATATCACCATCAAAGCTTTAAAAACTTTTCTAAATGAATAACTTTTAAATGCTTCGAATATCACCATCAAAACCTTTGAAAATTCTTTTGAATGAAACCTTTTAAATTCTTTGAATATCAGTATTGAAGCTTTAAAACATTGTTTTTGAATAAAAACTTTTGAATGCTTTGAATATTACCACCAAAACTTTAAGTTTTCTTCACCTACCTGATAATAGGTTCACATAAAGAGGCGATAGATTTCTTCAAAAGCTTCTTCACCTATCTAACAATGGGATTGTGTGAAGGGGTGATAGAAATTTATCAAAACTTTGAAAATTCTTTTAAATGCTTTAAATATCACCATCGAAGCTTTAGAGAAAATGTACAATTATTCTATGATTAATGTAATTACAATTACTTATGTATGTAATGATTCCAAAGATAATAACATTGTTGTAGAAATCAAATGAGAAAAATATTCAGATTGCTATTGTTGAAAATAATGCAAATGCAAGTATCAATTAAAAAGTAGATGCATGAGAATTGATGCGAATGCCAATACCAGCTAAATGGTGCAGATGATCATAAAATGATATGAATATTAAATATCAAATAAAGCATGAATTATGGGTATGTCAAAATTAAAACTCTATTATCCTTTCATACCCGAAGAAAGATCATTTTTTTCAATATATATATAAAATCTTGCCTCAATTAATTCACATTTTTATTTTATTTTTATTTTTTATAGGGCAAGTATTGTCCCAGTTCGAGCCTTTTTACCAGAAAGATTCCTAATTGCTTTTGTAACACCTTTTTAAAAAATTTTATTGAAAGAAATGTGTTTTCTTCAAAACCTAGTGGTTAAAAGCATTTGATGTTCAAATCTTTTGAGTACTAATGATCTTTTGTTGAAAATTTTTTTGAATTGTAATCTGTCTTTCTTAAAATGGGTTGAAGAGCTTAAAAAATTTGGGTTGGCCATAAAAATTTCAAGGTGAATAAGATGTATGCCCCATTTTCCTAGGCACAAGTGGATTAGGTCATATGAAGTGTGAATTTCTTTGAGAATCAAACAAATTTGATATTCCTTGAAGTCTTCTAACTACTAGCACTTCGACAGGTACCAAGATTGGCCGTGAAGGATTTAGGAATAAAAAGGTCAAATTGGAAAGGGGATGGATGTAATTTTTGGAGTTAATTTCCCTAACTGAGAGATGGACACTTAAGGTAGTTAGGATTTTTTAACACCTCTAAATTTCTTCAAAAATGGTTTTTCCTTAAAAAATTTTAGTAATTCCTTATTATGTTGGTAGTTTTTCCTTGTTTTGCTTTAGACTGCCTATTTCTTGGTTTTCACCCTAGAGCATCATTTTTTTCTTTTTTTTTAATTGATTGCCCATCATACAAAAAGATGAATTTTCAAAGGGTTTCCTGGAAATGGCTCGATAACTCAAATTAGCTATGCTTGATCGAAATGGACTTTGCAAGTACATAACATAGGGCATGGTTTAAGGTTTAGAAAGAAAGGATAAATAAGCCTAAATCTCGTGTTTAAGGGTAATTAAATCAAAGATCATTTTTCTCTTAAAAGAATTAAATTTGACATATCTTTCAAGATTAATAAATCTTTATTTTTTTTATCATTTTCTGCTTTTTCATTTTTTTACTTCTTTTTTTCTTTTTTTCATCTTCTTTTTTCATTTTACTTATTTATTTCTTTATTTAACGTATTTTTCTTCATTCTTTATTCTGAAAGAATTTAAAATTTCCTTCATTCTTTAATTTAATATTTGAACTTCAAATTTGAACTTTTTTTTGCCTTTATAATTTGCCTCATCACATTCGACCTATTCTTCTTGTAACTTTAGATCTTTTCTAATCTTGAAAATTTACTTATCTTGCCCTATAGTGTGAAGGGTGATCTTTAATTAGGGTTTAATGAAAGACTAAATTATTAAGATCTGTAATGATGGGCGTTGGGCAATATCTAAAGTGATAAAAAAAGCAAGGCTTAAAAGGTTCTGTTTGGAACATAGGGGTAATTTCTTTCATTATTCTATGCAAAACATAAGTAGTGAGTGACTTCCAAAGAATGGTCACAAATTTTGATTCTTTTAAATGAAAAAGAAATAAGGGATTTTAAGCATTATCTTGTTACACATCTAAAAGGACATTTCATTTGTCTGATCTTGAAAAAAACTCATAAGTCCTTGCAAACTTTATTCTATCATTCCTTATCTATGAAATCATGGTTTAGGAATTCAAAGTTCTGGTTCTTTTGAATGATCTTGATCTATTTACACGGGAATTAATGGAAAAGTATAAACTCATTTTCAACATCGACAATTAGTAATCTTAAGATTTTTCATCATCATACTTTTGAAAATATTTGCTTTCTTGAAACATTTTTATCTCTTCAAAATATTTAACATTAATACTTTGCAACATAATGTCGATTTAAAGCCAAGGGCTTTTCAAATTAAGGTTTACATTAATCATTATCGCATGCATCTTCTCCTTTTTAAACTCAGCTATTCTTAATGCTTACCTGTTGTTAATATACCCTTTAATGACATCTAGCTTTCCCCTCTTCGAAGCTCAAATTTCTAGCTTTGATGAGATCTCAAACTTTGTACTGAAGAATAGGGCAATTTTCTGCAGAATGACTTGGATTACTAGACTGATAATCACAACATTGGTTGATATCATACCACTTAAGATATGAGGGTTTTAGAGGCTCAGTTTGGATAGGTGTTAAGAGGTGATTCTTAATAAGCTCGGGTAAAAACTTGAAATAAGATGGGGATTTGCAAACCAGATTTAGATTTTATTTTTTTCTTTTATTCTAACTGTTCTCCTAAGCTCTTAGCTTATGCATAGATGTGAAAGTTGGTGTAATTATAGGCATTGGTTGTGAGGGATCTTGGGATGCACTAGATGGATTATTCATGAGAAGATAAGAGGGCTCATATGACACCAATATTTATAAAGAACTGCATAAGGCTGATTTATCTTGAAGACAACTTGGATTTCTTTTTCTTTTTCAAAAGTTTTTCTCTTCTTTGCCATGGGTGCATCATTAACTTGTATCTTTCCATTTTTTATGGCATTCTCAATCATTTCACTAGAAGCCATTATATCTATGAAATTTTTTATGGCACTTCCCATAAATTTATTAAAGAGCGAATTTGGCAAGGTAGTTAGAAATAGAGATACAATCTTTTTTTTGACAAAGATGGTTGTACTTGGGCCATTATGTTTTTCCATCTCTAAGCGTACTATGTAAATGTTTCTATTGATTTCTTCTTTATATTTTGAAAAAACAATTGTTTTGGTGCCCAATTTGACATATTCTTACACTATTAAAGAAAAGCATTAGCAAGCCTTTCTAAAATTGTACTTAACTCTAATTTAAATCATAATACCATCTTAACGTTGACCCTGACAAGCTTTCTTGAAAATAATGAATAAGAAGCTTGTCATTTTTCTAACATACATTTTAATGTGGGCCTGCAAAGAAGTGGTGCCATTGAACTTTTCAAAGTTTAGCATCTTAAACTTAAAAGAGAGAACAAACTCAACTTGTCTACATTGACACTACTGAGATCCCTAATTCCTTTTATTGCTTTTAGTCTTTTTTCAAAGAGCTAGTACTTTTTTCTACTTTTCTTGAGTTTGACCTTTTCTTAAGTCTTGAGCTTAAGACTTTCTTCCTTTATAAGCCCATTAATGTTTGCACCCATTGGATTATTCAAAGTAAAATTGATCTTACACTGTTACCCTTTGTTAAGCATTAGGGCTCGTAAGAGTATGTATTATGGGACTGACTACCATAACCCAACAACAGTACTGGGATGATTCCCTTTGTTTCTTGGATTTTCATTTTCAGACTCTTTCTCTCTAGTCATCATTTCTTCCATCAGCTTAGAGATTTGTGCTTGTATCTCCTCTTGTCATTTCATTATAGTCTATAGGGCTTCTCAATCATCTCTCTCCATCCTTTGTAAGCATACGAGAATTCATCTGCCATGGTCAATGATGTTTCATTATCCTTACACTCTTAGTTTAAAAGAAACAAATTGCTTTAGAAAGATGATAAATGTAATAAACCTTCATTTTACCCCCTTACCCTTATGAAATACAAACCATGAATACATGTATGAATGCACATATACGAATAGGTGCAAGGATGAAATAAATGTAATATCAAATAAAAGTGTATGTGAATAAATATATATAAAGGATCTATCATCAAAGAGACTACCCAACATAAAATTAAGGCATTATGATGCCTTAAGCTGCAATTAATATATAAAAAAAAGTAGTAGTAATAATAATAATAATAATAATAATAATAATAAAAGTAGTAATAATAATAATAATAACAAAATGAGAAATAAACTAGCCTAGATAAATAAGACAAGAATTAATATGAAAATAAATAAAGGTTCCCCCAAGTAAATTTATTAGGGTGTTACAACACTTATCGGGGCAAATGAAAAGGCCTTGTTGTTGGCGATGATGTTTGAACATCATCGCCTAAACTACACATCTATGCCATGTAGTTAAGGCAGCACATATGAATTGCAAGGCAAAAAAAGTAATCAGATTTCTAGTGATGATATTTGTTCATCATCACTTGACATCTAAATTAAAATAATGACAACACCTTCTAAGGTGCAATAAAGGTCTTACCATAAATGATGATGTTCAATTATCATCACATGATTTACATGCTCAGAATGTAAAATAAAAAAAAAGGGTAAAAAGTGTTCCCCTGTGTGTACATAATTTGGTACCCTCTAGAATCAGGTATGGCTCTAACTAGGTGAGTCCCCTATAGTTTATTACATGAAGTTTGGGTTAGACATCTAAATAGGTTCTCAAATTGCTCTCTGAGTCCGGAAAGAAATAACAACGTACCCTAATCCTTAACCCATCGCGAGTTTATGTTGGAAAGGTTTTAATTCTAGTAGGAGTATCTTCCATGCTTATAACGAGGCTAACGCCTTGGGTAGATGTAAGAATTTACACCGATAGGCTTTTCACTAGCCCAGACAAAGGCTAACATCTCAGAAGGCAGAGCTACTTCCCCTTACCTAAAATATTGGTTACCTATACCCCTTCCATACACTTGAAAGAGAATCTAATGCATATGCATAGTGTGTGTGGGGGAACAACTTACCTTTTATAACTCGACTTCCTTAAAACAATAATAAAAACCCTATCCTAAATTCCCCTAAAAAGCATGCTACAAAGAAAACAAAAGGGTTAGTGAAAAAATATGAATAACATATGGCATAATTTTTATATAATAAAACTTTGCTTTAATAATATCGAGAATTATAGTTAAATACCAATTGAAACTGAATTAATCAATATTTATTTAACATATGAGTAATTTTAGGCCTGACTCTCTAACCTGTCCCCAGTGAAGCCGCCAAACTGTTGCAACATGGCCTGGATATTATCTTAACCAGCCTGACTTAAAATGGCAAGCATGCCCTTTGTTCCTATATATATCTACATATCATTATTCTTTTCTTTTTTAGGGGCCATATCATTATTATTTTTTTCTTATTTTTTGTGTTGGGGACTGAGTTGTTAAGATAAATTGCTTACTCGACTTAACTTTGAATAGTCGTAATGAAATGACCATTTATTTTTGAGTTACCACTAATTTGTTTTAGCTTGGTGAGATTGGTCACCCGCAGAGCTGATATTTCTAGGGTTACGAAACCCATGAAAACAAACTCTAAGATTTGCGCTTATACCAGAGATCATTTGAAAGGATCTGAGAGTCAATTATAATCACAAGTAAAGATCGACCTTCTTGTGATGCCCATCAATCAGGCCTTTATTAATCATGTGTTAACATAAATATGATTTTTATTTGGTTTCAATATTTGATATTTAATTATAATTCCTATATTTAGAAATAAAATTTTATGAAACAAATTTATTATGTTTCTAGAGAACCAGAATAACACGAGAGTTTTTATTATTCTCCATCATACCCCACTAGAGAGCCGATGGAATATGAAAGGTTTTAAGAAATCAAAATATCTTTGGTACCTCGCTGGAGAACCAAAGGAATACAAAAGGTTTTATTTTTTTGAAACTTACAAAAAACCCGATTTCACTTTTTTTAAAGGCTATCTGGTTATTAAAATAATCAATAGAACCTCTCTTATATGTTAAAGAAATTTTACAGACTATTTTAACATCGAAAATATTGCCTTAATTTTTAAAATTCCAATTTCATTAATAATAGTAATAATAAAAATCACCCTAAGGCTCGGTTTAGACGATATGTACTAAAATGACTCAAGATCCAAATTTGGTGGATTTAACCAACATGTCCTCTAAAGTACACTTTTGACCTAAAAGTATCTTGGTGACCCTAAAGGACATAGTTCAAAAATGAATTAATGAAATGTCAATAATATGCACCTTCAACATATAAGTATCATGGTACCTTAAAAGATTCTAAAGTTTTATAAACAAACGAACCTATTCCTACTTTACACCGTCGACATAAAAGTATCCATGTGATCACATAGGACTTGGTTTTAACATAAATTACTAAAATATCCCTAAGGTCTACCTTTGATGTAAAAGTATCCTAGTAAGCCTAAAGGACTCGACGACTCTATAAAAAGACAAACCTATCACTATTCTGCACCTTTGACATTTATGTATCTTGGTGATCATTAAGGACTCTATCCTAAATAAAATTACCAAAATACCCCTAGGGTATAGCTTCGACCTATAAGTATCCCGGTAACCTAGAAGGCTAGATGACATCATAAATAAACGAAGTTATTCCTACTATACACCTTTGACATAAAAGTATCTCGGTGATCACATAGGACTTGGTTCCAAATAAATTATCCAAAGAAATTACTAAAATGCCTTTCAGGTGTACCTTTGACCTATAAGTATTTTAGTAACCTAGAGGACTCAAAAATGATATGAAATGACATTTTTCCTTCCATGAGTGATTTAGATATTAAGATTGACCTAAAATACAAAAATTGATACTAGGTCCTAAACTTTTTAAAATTATATTTCGTATCCTAACGAAAAACCAAACGAATACGAGGAGTTTTAATAATTTTTACAACCCTTCAGAAGAGTGAAGGAATAATAGAAATATTTTTAAAATATCAAAAATATCACATTAACCATAAAATGCTAAGTTTTTCTAAATGATCCAAAAGTTTGCAAACTTTACAATTTAGTCCCTATACTAAGTAAAAATGTAATTAAACATAAAATTCATCACAAAAAATATGGAAATCATACCAAAGATCACAATATCAATTCAGCCAAGCACCTATGGTGATAGAACAAAAATTTTATGATTTTGCAAATAAGTTTCTAAATTTTTTAAAATTACAAAATGACCTAAAAATATTGGAAAAGTGCATGAAACACATTCAAATATGTCAAACAAAGCATGAAAACTCTTCTAAAGTTGTACAGGTACTCGACCAAGCTTATATGGGCTAGAAAAAATTTTGCAATTTTTGTAATTTAGTCTTTATATTTTTTATAATTACAAAATAACCCTAAAATATTAAAAACTATATAAAACACATTCAAATATGTTAAACAAAGCATGAAAACACTTTGAAAGGTGTCCACAAGCAATCAACCTAGATTATATGGCCTAGAAAAAATTTTGCTATATTTATAATTTAGTCCCTATTTATAATTACAAAATAAGCTATATAAAATCAAAACATCCCAAAATCATCAAGATCAGATTCAACCAAGCTTGGTATCAACCTTCCAAAGCCTTTAAAAATTTGGAAAAGTTATTTATAGGCCCCTAGGAGTTTCGAACCTTAAAAAAAAGTCCTAAATATCATCAAATCAAGCATGAAATATTATTCAAGGCCCACAAACATTTTTGGTCAGCATATATTTTGACTAAAAACAATATTTTTATCCCGTATTTGGATAAATGTTAACATATATACATGCCATAATTTTTACCAAGCTAAAATATGCATAAAATCAACATAAATAGTGAAGAAATCAACATAAATCAACATGAAAGTTATTAAGAAAATTAACATAAAGAATATACATAAAAATAACAATATTACTGCAAAAAAGAAGAATAAGGAATGAAAGTAACAAAAACTAGAGATTTAGTCGAAGAATTTACCTTAAAAAATAGCTTAAGAATATAGAAAATTAGTGGTTTCTTTGTATTTTTTTTCTTCCTCCAACTAAAGACATCAATTGATGGAAACCATCCCCTATTTGTAGGGGATGAAGGCAGGCCAAGGGTTGAAGAAAAGCCCTTGGCTAAATGGTTGTCCTAAAATTCTCTAAGATTTTTCCTTTTTTTATTTAATATTTATGTCATTATTATTGATTTTGTTAACTTTGATTTGATTTAAGTTTATTGTTTTTGTCATTTTATGAATTCCATCCTGGATGACATTGCCAACTCAAGAAATATGAAAGATAAAAAATTTAATTTGAACAAAAAATAAATTATAGGGACTAAACCGCAACAAATAAAAACATTAAGTATTGCAACAAATAAAAAAATTATGTATTCAAAGAATAAAATTTTACAAAACAAATTTAATTACAAATTTAGTCAAAATAAACTTCTTGAACTTGTTAAAAAACAAAAATGGGCTCATTAGGCTTTTCGAAAAATTAATGGGCTTATCAGGTCTTTTAGAAAAATTTACAAGTTTTAAAATACATGAAATGGAAAAAAATAAATTTTGGCCCATTAACAATAAAATTAGTAAAGTTTCCACATACAAATTCAAAAAATGAATTTTTGAAAAATTTTATGTGCGTTAAAAAGAAAAATAAAAATTTCAAACTCGTAAAATTTTACGAATAAAAACCCTTTCAAAAGAAAATTATCATTTAAAAAATTCAAAACTCATAAAATAAATTGAATTTTCAAAAATTGATTTAACATAAATTTAACGAAAATATTTAAAGAATTTTAAAAATTATAAACTCAGAAAAATCTCTGAAAAAATTTACGAAATAGAAAACTATGTATACTAAAAACGAGTAAATTCTAAAAAAACAAAACTCATAAAATAGATCAAATCTTGAAAAGCTGATTTAATGTCAATTTAACAATAACATTTAAAGAATTTAAAAAATATAAACTTAGAAAAAACTTTCAAAAAAATTTACAGAGCAAAAAATTATGTATCTTGGAAACAAAAAAATTTCAAAATATATTCAAATTATATAAAAATAAATTTTATCCAACATATTTATCAAAATATTAATTTAAAAATAATAAATATGAAAACTTGAAACCCAAAAAATTTTTTACCGAAAAAAATTTCATGAGTATGATGCTCACAGTACTATGAAAAATTCAAATTTAAATATTGAAATGGATAACTTGACATTTTATGGTATAAAGTGTTAATATAAATTTTTCCTTGAATATTTTTGATTTCTTGAAGTGCATATCGACATAAATACCACATTGGTATTAATAAAAATATGCGAAAGTTAACTTCCTAAATTTAACAAAAAATTCCTCAAAATGGAAAATTTGATCACTATAACATTCGCAAAAATAAATTTCTAAGATTTCATTGGCATAAAATTAGAAATTAAATTTTATCTTGATATTCATTTTTTATCCAAGATGTGTAATGTACGACCCTTGAAACGACACTAATTTTGTCACATGCATGTCATTTAAGCACAAATAAATAAGTCTTAAAAATGTACATTCCTCTCTAAGAAAATATGCCTTTACTGGGCAACCACTAAGTCCTTAATCTTGGATATTTTTGCATTATCAGGATAAAGGGCCTAGACAAAAATAGGTGTTTTCAATCCTGGCAAGGTAAAGGCTACCCAAAACTTTCCACTACCTCACACCTAAAAGGAAATGAGGAGTTTCCTCGGGAGACTAAACTATATTGCTAGATTCATAACTTAGCTAATCGATAAAAGTAGTCCGAACTTTCACCTACTTTGAAAATAAAACCTTGGTGAATGGAATGATGAATGTAAATAAGCTTTCAACAAGGTCAAGTATTACCTATCGAACCCACCAGTGCTCGTATTGCTGGTGCCCGATGTAGGAAAAATTGATGAGATGCATGGTGAAATTTTTTTAAAATTTTAATCTGATCATACTAAATCGTGTTGTTATATACAATAAAACCATCTT
>JBBYHM010003228.1:0-12197 GCA_038381775.1 Adansonia rubrostipa | reverse complement strand
TAAAACAATGAAGTTCCACCATCATAATTATTACAATAAAGATAAAAAGATAAAGGGAAAAGAGAAAACTAAGAATTATTAAATCCCGATCTTCAACTTCTTCAATCTTTTCTCCTATTGCAAAATCTCAATAGCTTATCCTCTTCTTTAAGACTAATAGCTATGAATTATCTAGAGATGCCTCCCAAACTTAAATATAAGGATCCTATTTATAGGCAAAACCCTGAAGTGGAGAGACTTGATTTGTAAGTAACTTGAGCATATTTTTGAAAGTTTCCAACTTCGAATCACCTTGCTTCATTGAGTCCACTTTCCCTTTTCATTAAGTTGTTATATTTTTGGAAGCTCCTTAAGGTTTTGACCCACAAAAATAGAAAAATTATTTAAATAACTAAGTAATTAAAATATAAGGAAAGCAAATAGGACTAAATTAAAAGCTGCTAAAAATAAAATATTACTAAATTAGAAAAACTACTAAATATGAATGATATTTAAATAAATATCTCTAAGACCTAGCTGATTTAATATACATAATGAGACTAAATAACTCTATTCTATAGAGTTATTACACCCCCAAACTTAAGATTTTGTTAGTCCTCGAGCAAAAAAAAAAAAACAAAATCACCTAAATGAAACAAAACACAAATTAAAATAAATGTACTCGAATGATGATTGTCTTAATTTTCCTCAAAAGTCATCTCAATATCTCAACTCAAGATAAGTATAAGCATAATTTAAATTCAAGCTTCAATTCAATCATAAATCTCAATGCTTCAGATGGATTTTCAATGTATGTGTAAATAATCCCTTTACAAATCAATTGCATGCAAACTGAATAAATTTATACCAATGTAAATCACTAATTAATACTAGATTCTCATATTTTTTTTCATCTCTCTCTCCACTAATGTAGACCAACGCCTCATCAAAGATCATGTAGGACTTTACTTAGCTTGTAATGTAAGGCTCAGGTAAAGATAAGATAAGAGATATATCGGCTTAATTCACCCACAAACACTTTTCATTGTGCCAGAACTTTTATTTAGCCTCTTGTAACACTTTGAAGCATATATATATTTTTTCTTTTTTCTTTTTTTTACACACTTTTGTGTGCTTTTTTTCATTTTCTTTTCTTTCTTTTTTTTTTCATGCTTCACCAATGTAACTCAATCCAAAACATGGCTTAGTATATTTTCTGAAACAATTTCATGCTCATGCCTATGTAGTGAAGGTTGATCATAGTTTTCTTATTAGGCTAGGCTAAAAATATGTGTGCCAATCAAAAGAAAAGGATGTATCAATTAGGCTCAAATGGGGTAACTAAGGATTATTATATACACGGAGGCTTAGAAAGGCTCAAACAATCCAAAGATGGCCTAAATCATTTCCTCAACTTAGTGTTGCCTAGGATTTCACCTCGAGAGAGAATCAAACAAATTCTAGGCCTTTAGATTTAATGGTAATTTACATCAAAATAAACATTATTCAAATAAGCAATACAAATCAATGCAGAGATCAAATATTCAAAATTTTTGAAAATTACATCCTAACAATGAGAGAGATAAAAGAATCTAGTCATAAAATTAAATCATGCTTATATTTTCCCAAGAATCAAGATAAATCAATAATTAAGTTCTTATCATTGGATAAGGATCTCACATATTAAGCACGAACATTTTAATAAAAATAAAAAAAAAATTAAAGATGCAAATGCATGAAAGCTAAATGCAAATTATCCCTAAACTTTACTCATTCTAAAACACCCAACAAAGCATTATCCCCGATGCCTTGAAATAAAAAAAAAATTGTAAGACAAGAATACTCCCCTTTTATTAGATGAGGTGGTAGATGAGAGTGTCTAAGAATCATTATCCTTCTCCTCATTCTCATTTTTGCCAAGTTGCTCAATATGGGGTAGGTGTGGTGGTGGAGGCATTCGAGGGCAATTTGTCATGTTTAAGCCCAGTTGATTCAAAAAAGTGGAACGTCAGCTCTATGGCTTGATTACATTCCATTTGATAAGCTATTTGTGTTTCAGGTTAGCAAAACGTTGATTGACTGTTAGTCTTACTCGATGTTGGCTCGGTCATGGTGGAGTAGATGAAAAACTAGCATCAGCATTTGGTGGCTGAGTAGGTACTTCGTAACCACCCATTTTACTTATCATGTTATGATCAATAGCTGTCTTTGGGTGGAACAACTCTTCAAATTCTTCCCATTGAACATTTGCTTTGCCACACAAGGAAGTAATCAAGGACAGGAACCATAATCCCTCTCTCGCTGACTGTGCCGTATGCATCATCGCTGAATGGATAAGTTTGTCGATGTCTATTGACTTCCCAGTAAGGATAGAATAGCGAAATTGCTCTATCTTTGGTAACATCACTTAAATGCTTACTAGCAGCTATGAAATGTAACCAAATCTTACCATTCTGATGTAATACATTAGATTTAAAAGATATAGGTTCACTTTTAGACATCTTCCATTGTGTGTTGGGCTTGCAGAGATAGTTCTTCACCTCTTCCAGATCTATATTGCCTTTAAGGAACTGTGAATACTCATCATGAAGAATGTTAGGTGTTTTATAAAAATCATTGATAGCTTTACTACTTATTGGTACCCAACATTCACGAACAAAAACTTTATTAGCTGTTAGTTCACATGCATTAGCATAAAATTCACGAACAATAGGTAAAATAGTAGAATTCGTAGGTTCACAAAATTTTTCCCATCCTCTAAAAGTTATGATATTGTCAATAACTAGATCGTTTCTGGCAATTAAATTGAAACCTCTTTGTGCAATCATGATTTTCACATCCCATGTTTCGATAAATTGTTGTAAAGCTTCTTCGGACACAAATTTTTGTTGAGCATAGCTCTCACTCGAAATTGTTTGTCCTTTTTGGTGCCATCTAAATGTAAATTTATTTTTCACAACAATAGGCAAGCTTGAACACACCTTCAATCAACTAAATAATAAGCAGAATTCAAACACCCCCAACAGAATTTTTTTTTAAGTAAACAAAAAAAAACAAGCTCAAAAAATATATAATCACTCACTAATTTCAATATCCAATTTCCAACAATCACCATCATCCAATTTATAATACTGGTTAAGATAATAAAAGTCTAATACACAATATAAAAGAATGCTTAAACTCAAAATCTCTATAATTTCCATAATATAAGAATTCAAATTAGCTAAAAAGAAACTTACCCAGGTAAAAATCTACAAAACTTCATGAAACTCACTTACTTAAAGTGTGTTGGATGACTTCTCGAGAGAGAAAGAGAGAGAGAGAGAGAGAGAGAGAGAGAGAGAGAAAGAGAGCATAAATTCTCTTGAAAACCTTACTTGAATCCTATTTAGAGCAAAAAAAATCATAAAGATGAGAGTTAAATTCAAGAAATTCAGTCTTTTAGATGATGATTGTGATAGTGGGTGAGTGCTTTGAGTGAACAAGAAGAGAAGGGTTTTGAGTGAAGAGGAAGAGGAAAAGGATAAGAGTGGGGTGGTTGAGAATGGGTTTTAAGTTTTAGGGTTTTTTTCAACAAAATAAACAAAAATTTTTTTTTTCGACTGACGCTACAATGCCATTACCATGGTGCCATAGCGCCAGCTCTCGAATTTAGGGGCACTGCAGTGCCCGGCCTTGACATGTTTTTCATTTTTTTTTGGTACCCTGGCATCGCAGCGCTAGCTTTCAACTTATGGGGCACTGTAGTGCCCCAACCTTTTTTCTTTTAAAATAAATTTACAAATGTTGAAAGAAAAAAAATACTAATGTCAATAAACTTGGGTTGCCTCCTAAAAAGTTCCTGATTTATAGTCCTCGACTTGACTATTTTTCTATCATTTTGGGTCGGTTAAGGTGATTGAGGACTTTTGGCAATCAAATCCACCTCCCCAATAATGTTTAATTCTCTGCTCATTAACTTTAAAACTTCGGTTGTAACTCCTATCTACAACTTCGACAGTGTGTATGGGAACACTTTTGTGATTTTGAAAGGTCCGGACCATCGAGACTTGAGTTTTCCTAGAAATAACTTTAAGCTTGAGTTATAAAGAAGAACATATTGACCTAGCTCGAACTTTCGCTCAAGAATCTTCTTATCATGCCATATCTTTGTTCTTTCCTTGTAGATCTTGGCATTTTCATAAGTTTGAAGATGAAATTCTTCCATTGCATTTAGCTGCAATAATCGCCTTTCACTAGTGGCATGAAGATCGAAATTCAAATTCTTGATTGCCTAATATGCTCTATGTTTAAGTTCTACCAGCAGATGACAAGCTTTACCAAAAACCAATTTATATGGAAACATCCCAATAGGTGTTTTATAAGCAGTTTGGTATGCCCATAATGCATCATCCAATCTCTTGGACCAATCTTTTCTTGTCGGATTGACTGTCTTTTCCAATATCTTCTTAATCTCTCAGTTTGACACTTTAGCTTGGCCACTTATTTGGGGATGATATGCTATGGCAATTTTATGTTTAACCCCATATTTAGCAAGAAGGGCTTCAAAATATTTATTGCAAAAGTGTGAACCCTCATCACTAATTATAGCTCTTGGTGTGCCAAATCGAGCGAGTATATTTTTCTTCAAGAAATTTAGTATGACCTTCGAATCATTGGTTGGAAAGGCAGCTGCTTCAACCTACTTCGATATGTAATCTACAGCAACTAGAATGTGAAGATTATTGTATGAGGAAATAAATGGTTCCATAAAATCAATACCTTATACATAAAAAATCTCTACTTCTAGGATGCTATTGAGTGGCATCTCGTTTCTCCTTGATATATTGCCTACTCTTTAACACTTGTCACATCTCAAAACAAACTGGTGAGCATCTTTAAAAAGAGTTGGCCAATAAAAGCCTGATTGTAGCACTTTTGCTGCAGTTCATTCTCCTCCAAAATGCCCGCCATAATCTAATGAGTAACAATGCTCCAAAATAATTTCTATTTCTTTTTTGGGTAGCATTTTCTAATAATATGATCTGCACATTACTTAAATAAGAAAGGTTCATCCCAAAAATAATACTTAACATCCTACAAGAACTTTTTCTTTAGTTGAGAATTTAAATAAGGAGGAAAAACTCTGCTTACAATATAATTGACATAGTCGGCATATCATGGTAATTCTTTTTTATTTACCTGGAAGAGCTGCTCATCAGGAAATGTCTTATTGATTTGGATGGAATCGCCAACATTTGCCATGTTATCTAACCTTGAGAGATGATCCGCCATTTGATTTTCTATTCCCTTTCTATCATGAATTTCTAAATCGAATTCTTGCAAGAGCAGTATCCATCGGATCAATCTTGGTTTGGCATCTTTCTTTTCAATCAAATACTTAATAGTAGAATGGTCAATATAAACAATAACTTTAGTGCCCACAAGATATTATCTGAATTTATCAAATGCAAATACTATAGCAAGCAATTCTTTTTCAGTAGTAGTATAATTTATTTGAGCATCAGTTAAAGTTTTGCTTGCATAATATATGGGATGAAAAACCTTTTCTTTTCCTTGTCCTAATACCGCTCCAACTGCAAAATCACTTGCATCACACATGAGTTTAAAAGGAAAATTCCAATCTGGGATAATAATAATAGGAGCAAAACCTAATCTTTTCTTTCAATTCTAGAAAAGAGGCTAAACATACATCATCAAAATTAAATGGTTCCTTTTTTTTTAAGAGATTGCAAAGTGGTTTAGAGATCTTTGAGAAGTTTTTAATGAATCTCCGATAAAATCCAGCATGACCACGAAAATTTTGAATTCCTTTAACTGAAGTTGAAAGTGAAAGTTTTTTAATTATCTCAATCTTTGCATTGTCTACTTCAATGCCTCGTCTTGAAACTAAATGTCCCAAAACAATGCCTTCTTGCACCATAAAATGGCATTTTTTTCGATTTAGGACCAAATTTGTTTCTTTACATCTTTTTAGCACCAAACCTAGATTGTGCAAACATTCATTAAAAGACTTTCCAAAAACTGAAAAATCATCCATAAATACCTCTAAGAAATTTTTGACCATGTCAGAAATTATAGCTATCACGCATCTTTGAAAGGTTGCTGGAGCGTTACAAAGTCCAAATGGAATTCTCCGAAAAGCAAAAGTCCCATAGGGGCATGTGAAACTGGTTTTCTCTTGATCTTCCAGTGCTATGGCAATTTAATTATATCCTGAGTAACCATCTAAGAAACAATAAAATTCTTTACCAGTTAACCTGTCAAGCCTTTGATCAATGAAGGGTAAAAGGAAGTGATCCTTCCTAGTAGCTTTATTAAGCTTCCTATAATCCATGTAAACTCGCCAACCGATAACCATTCTTGTTGGAATTAGCTCATTATTGTCATTGGGAACCACTGTTATTCCTTCTTTCTTTGGGACACATTGGACTGGACTCACCCAAAAACTATCAGAGATGCAATACATAATGCTAGCATCCAACCACTTGATAATCTCTTTCTTAACCACATCTTTCATGATAGGATTAAGTTAGTGTTGATGCTCTATTGTGGCCTTATAATTATCTTTAAGGAGGATTTTATGCATGCAAATTGAAGGACTAATCCTTTTGATATCAGTAAGTGACAATCCCAATGCTCTAGTATGTTCTATCAGCACTCTAAGTAATCTGTCTCCCTGTTCATCATTAAGAGAAGATGAAATAATAATAGGCAAAGTAGTCTTCTGGCCAAGAAAAGCATACCTCAAATGTGGAGGAAGTTGTTTAAGCTCTAGGAGAGGTGGCTCCTCAATGGAAGACTTGGTTGGCGCATCAGATAAAGGTCCCAAAGTCTTGAATTTAGAACTAGATCTAGTTGAATGTGATGAATTGAGTAACTTTAAACACTCGATAAACTCTTCATCATCCCTTTCGAAAATTGATACCAATGTTACTTCCAAAGGGTTAACAGGATAACTTTCTATAAGAACTTCATTTGTTGCCTTATCTACTTTATTTACTACAAAACACTTATCAGATTCATTAGGAAATTTCATAGCTTTGAAAACATTAAATGTTACCGCTTGGTCTTAAACTCTCATGGTAAGTTCATTTTTTTGTACATCAATGAGAGCTCTATTGGTTGCTAAGAAAGATCTTCCAAGAATGATGGGTATTTCACGATCTTTTTCCATGTCAAGAATTATAAAATCAGCTAGGAAGATCAATTTATCAACTTTTACCAAAACATCTTCAACAATGCCCCTCGAATACGTGTAGGATCTGTCTACCAATTTTAAAGTGACTGTTGTGGGTTTTACTTCCCCCAAACCTAGATTCTTGTAAATGGAAAGAGGCATCAAATTTATACTTGCACCAAGATCACATAATGCCCTTCCAAAAAATTGATTCCTAATGGTGTATAGAATAGTAAAACTTCCTAGATCTTTGAGTTTAGATGTAAGTTTCTTTTGCAATATAGCATTGCACTCTTCAGTAAGTGCAACAATGTCAAATTCCCCCAATTTTCTTTTCTTTGACAAGATATCTTTCAAGAATTTGACATAGCTAGGCATTTATTCCAAGGCTTTGGCAAAAGGAATATTGATATGGAGTTTTTTAAATACCTCAAGGAACTTCTAGAATTAATTATCAAGTTTCTGCTTCTGAAGACATTATGGAAAAGGTGGTGGATGATAACCCTGACGTTGTTGTTGTTGGATCTTGTCAATTTTTTTTACTCTCTTCTTTTTTCTTAGAACATTTCGATTCTTTTTCAGCATTCTCTATCTCTCTTCCATTCTTGAGTGTAATAGCCTTACAATGCTCGTTTCCATCTCTTCTCGAATTCGATTCAGTGTTACTTGGAAGCATTCCCAACGGATGATTATTGATGGAGGAAGCGATCTGCCCAACTTGTGTTTCAAGATTCTTGAGAGATGTTGCTAGGGTCTGAATGATATTATCTTGGCTTTCATTTTTTGCCTTAAACTCGATAAACACATCTTCTATTGATGGTTTTCTTTCTTGAATTAGAACTCAAAGTTGGTGAAATACTCGAGCTGGCTGAAAAAATCCAGGCGAAAATGCTTGTCTATTTCCAGTTAATGGTCTATGGTTATCATTCCAAGAAAAGTTTGGATGATTTCACCAACCTGGATTATAAGTATTTGAATAAGGGTTATTCTGCTGCCTATTATAATTTCCAGTGTAGTTCACTGATTTAGCATAATTAGAGCACTGTTCAGTAGAATGTCCATCTCCACATAATTCACAAGCCATAAAGGAACTTAGAACTGATTGTACATTCATAGCATCTAGTTTCCTTGTGAGTGCAGCGATTATAGCATGAAGTGAAATAATGGCATCAGCTTCATGAACTCTTGCAATTTTTTTCGGCAAACTTCTTTCAGTGGACCAATGATAATTATTGGATACCATCTCTTTGAGTAATTCATAAGCTTCATCTAGCGATTTCCCCATAAATGAACCACCTGCAGTAGCATCAATAATAGTTCTTATCTGACCCATCATTCGATTGTAGAAAGTCTGAACTTGAAGCCATTTGGGAAGACCATGATGAGGACATTTTCGAAGCAGCTCCTTGAATCTTTCCTAAGCTTCGTAAAGTTATTCTGAGTCATACTATGTAAAAGAAGTGATGTCATTCCTTAACTTTGCTATTTTGGCCGGAGGAAAGTATTTGGCAAGAAACTTTTGGGCCAAGTCATCCCAAGTAGTGATAGAACCGGCTGGAAGTGCATTCAACCAACTTTTTGCTTTATCCTGAAGTGAGAAAGGAAATAATCTCAACCTAACAGCATCATTTGAAACTCCATTATGGTTGAAAGTATCGTATATTTCTAAAAAATTCCCAATGTGAGCATTAGGATCTTCACTGGGTAGGCCACCAAATTGAAGTGATGTTTGAATCATCTGAATGATGGTTGGCTTTATTTCAAAGTTGTTGGCTTGAATGGCAGGCCTCCGGATACTAGAATGAATGCTCTGTGCAAGAGGGATAGCAAATTTCCTTAGGCACTTCTTATCTTTTTCTTCAGCTATTGTATTATTTTGAGTCAAGGCCTAAAAACGTAAAGAAATTGTTTTTGATGTTGGCTGAAAATTACTTCAAGAAAGCCATATAATTGACTTAAATGATGGCCAAGACTCCTGTAACGGATGCACTTTTGTTACCAAAAACTTTGAGCTACTTATTGCATGGTTTTACCCCAAAAATGGTGGCATATAGGCACTATCAATAGTCACTTCTAACTATAAGATTCATGGCAAGAAAGCGCCTCTTAGTCTAATCAAGAGGTTTACTAGTTTGTTATTTTAGGTGTAATAAATATCTTCCAATTAGTTGGGAGAAATGAGGGATGCACAACACAATAGTCCTTTCTTGGACTTAAAGTTGTTGCCACATAATGCTAGCCTTGGTTGCTAGTGTTTGGATGCAGATCCCTCGTTTACCACTAAATAAATCATTATCCAATTAGAAGATTCTTAAAAAGTATAAAACAATAATTGGATAATGTAAATAACATGTTTTATCTCTAATTAAATAGTTTAATTAGATATTTTTTAATTTAATTGATAAATCCTAATTGGATTAAAATTTATTCTAATATGATTAGGATAATTATTAATCAAAGAAAAGTTGTTTCTTTAATCATAGATTGGGATAAATTCCAAATATGCTAACTAGATATTACAACATAAATGGTATGTTCATAATATTGATCGTGGATTGGAATGTATGGAAGGTTAATTTATCATGGTATTTATTTTAAATAAGGTCTGCAATCTCTTATTTTTTAAATTGTAGAATGCTCTCCTTACCCAATTTCCCTCCCTTATTATAAATTTAATAGTTATATCAAAAGTATAAAATTAGGACTAGATAAGAATTATTTTGTAACTTGAAAATGGAGATCCAAAAAAATAGGCAACATGAAGAACAAGGAGATTATAAGCAAACATAAAGAGACTTGTATATAATCACCTAGAAATTAAACAACTAATTTCCTTTGATGGCCCGAGGAAATTAGATTAGAAAAGTTCATAATGATCTAAGCAGTATGCATGTGATAGATTATTATATACGATATTATAAATGCTATGCATGCGAATTGATGAGAACTAAATGATTAAGATAAAATGAACAAAAAAAATCCACCACTTAATATTAAGTCACATGTTTCTCATGATAAAATTGCCTTCGTTCGACATAACAAGATACCCTAAGTTCCTACATAGGAGGCTTGTTGAGTCCCTTAAGTTCAAACCATCATACGAACATGTTTGAGCTATGACTTAGGGGTCTTACTCAACTAATGTCATGTTAATCGAATGCGCCCAACTTAACTGCATGATATTAGAGGCACAGCTAGGTGAAGTACATAAGAAGTGCTTAGACAAAAGGTTGTCACCTAACTGATCTAGGAGTTTTATTAAAAAGTAATTAATAAGCAATGTTATGTACCTAATTAGGCTTCTTGTAGCTTGTTGAGTCCTTCGAAGTTGTAACATGTTGAAACGGGTCTTAGCCCACAAGAAATACCTTAAAGACATTTTCGAATAATAGTGAAAGCTATTATATCACTAGATTAGTGGAAGAATCAATAATGATTTAATACCTCATCATAAATTGGTTTAAATACATGAAAAACTAATGCAGCCTTTTTCCATACTAGGTTGTTGAAAAATGGTTTATATAATAACCATATCATGACACATATTTGATGCTGTAAGCCTAAAGTGTTTAGACTAGTATAATAAATTGAGAAATGTTCTTAATAAAAATAAGATTGCTGACTTGGCAAGTCAAGAAAAATTATAAAAGTTTCTAACTTGATTATGTTTATGATTAAGTTAAACTTTTCCACTATTGATTTAGCATTTTGGATAATTGATTTAGCCAGATCACACTTAATGACATAATTAACTTGTCGAAAACATTATAAAGTCGGGTAACGATGAGATAAACCTTATAATAGGCATGCCATAAAGGTCACAGCCATGGCCATTAGAACTTATGTCTTGCCATTACCTTCTGGCTTAAGTTTAAAACTAAAAAATGTCTTTTTGTTACAAGATTTTCTATAAACATCATTTCAATCTCATACCGCATTACAAATAATGGTTTCAGTTTAAAATCAAAAACAATTGTTGTTTAATCATGCTAAATGGTATATACTATAGATCCACCACATTAAATAATAGGCTGTTTGTTTTAGATCCACAAATGCCAATAGTCAGCATAACTTTCAAGAAAGCTAGAAAGAATTATTCGAGTTAAACCTACATCTGGCATTATAAACTTGGTCATGTCAATGAGACTCGAATAGCCAAGTTGCATAAACAATGCTATCTCAACTCATTTGATTCTGAATCATATAGAACATGTGAATTTTGTCTACTTGGCAAGATGACTAAGACTCCGTTCACTAGAAAGGGCGAAAAGGGTTTCTTGTACATTAAGTTTAAGAGCAAGTAAGTAAAATTACAAAATATCGCTTGCTATTTCTGTTACGTACGCTAAAATAGCACACAATGGCATTGAAATGTAATGTTTTGATAACAAAGCAAGGACATGGAATAAAAATAATATTTTTTAATCTTGACATGGAATTTTAAAATATATATATAATTATGAGCAGGTGATGTGGGATTTTAATTAACTTAAGATTTTATTTTTATTAATATTAAAAAATAAATTGTAGCATGAATAAATTAAAATTAAAAGGTAAAAAAAATTAATTTAAACAAATTTTACCTTAATTTTTTGTTGATTTAATTTAAGTTATTGAAATTCTTGACCTGAATATCCTTAAGGCTAAAAATTTGCCCTAGTAAAAGAAAATTGTAAACGCATAATTTTATTAGGGTCTTTATTCAAAGAAATCATCAGCTCGAACCCTGGTGTATTAGTTAAGATAAAATTTTATGGTCACAGTTTCGGCACTTTTAAATTATATATCATCTCTGAACTAAATAATAAGATTGATTTTCAAAACCTATCCTGTAGGGACTTCAGCCAAGATAAAAGCCTATTAATCATGGGTCAAAATTGTCTTTCAATACATTACAGGAAAATAAAAAAGACAAACCAATTGAAAATGGGAGGAAGAGATAAATAGTTTCTCTCCTTTGTGTTTGAGAGTGAGTAACTAATGTGCATAGATTTTGTTGTTACTTGGTTTTGATTTTCTTAGATGCATCATCTGTTTC
>JBBYHM010003206.1:0-12201 GCA_038381775.1 Adansonia rubrostipa | reverse complement strand
TCCCCCCCCCCCCCCCAAAAAAAAAAAAAAGGAAAAAAGACACTTTCGCAAATGTCAAAGTCATCGATCTGCATTTGCAACACAATCTTCATCTAATCTTTGCCCCTTTGCTTCAGTTTCAGTTCTCATAATTCCTTTGTCAAAGATATTTGATCATGGCTTTCGTTGGAGAGTCCGCTCTATCTGCTTTCTTTGAGGTGTTGTTTGATAAGTTTGCCTCTTCCGACTTCACGTTTGTAACTGATCATAAGCAGGTTCGCAAGGAGATTGAGAAATGGGAACAGACTTTGAAGAAGATCCATGCAGTGCTTGCTGATGCAGAGGCGAAGCAGATGCAGAGTCGGGCTGTGAAGATTTGGTTGGCTGACCTCAAAGACTTGGCTTACGACGTGGATGACATCTTGGACGAGTTTGCGACTGATACTTTGGGACGCAAATTGATGGAAGATCGTCAAGCTGGCACAAGTATGGTCCAAAACTTTGTTCTTAATTTTGGCTCAAGTTTAAGGCCAAGTGCTGTCATGTTCAACAATAAGATGATGTCCAAGATCAAAGGCATAACAAAAAGGTTGGATGGCTTGGCAGCGGAGAAAGGCAAATTGCAATTGAGAAAGAACGATGTTAAGGGGACGGTACCAAAAAGGCCACAAAGTTCGTCTTTGGTGAATGAAGCTGAAGTATACGGTCGAAAAGAAGACAAGGAGAAGATACTTGACTTGCTTTTGAGGAACGATGGCGATGCTGGTGGAGTTTCTGTGATTCCCATTGTTGGCATGGCAGGAATTGGCAAGACGACTCTTGCTCAGCTTGTTTACAATGATAACAGCATCAAAGATCATTTTGATCTCAAAGCATGGGTATGTGTCTCGGATGAATTTGATATTGTTAAGATAACAAAAACAATTCTACAATCTATCACTTCTGAGTCGTGTGATAAAAATGACCTGAATTTGCTTCAAGTCAAGCTAAAGGAAAAGCTATCGAGCAGGAAATTCTTGCTTGTTTTGGATGATATTTGGAATGAGAAGTACAATGATTGGAAAGTGCTTCGATCTCCTTTTGATGTAGGGATCCGAGGAAGCAAAATAATTGTGACAACACGTAATTCCAATGTTTCATCAATTATGAGAACTGTTGCAGATTTCTCGCTGCAAAGTTTATCATATGAAGATTCTCTTTCTATGCTTGCCCATCACGCATTAGAAAGGGGGGATTTTACTGAGCATCCAGACTTGGAAGAGATTGGCTTGGAGATTGTGAAGAAATGTGGTGGCTTGCCTTTGGCAATTAAAACTATTGGAGGACTATTGCGCAATAAGGTGGATTGTAAGGCATGGAAAGATATATTAGAGAGTGATATTTGGAATCTACCGGAAGAGAAAAGTGACGTAGTTCCAGCTCTATGGTTGAGTTACTATTATCTTCCTTCGCAATTAAAGCAATGCTTTGCTTATTGCTCCATAATCCCTAAAGATTATGAATTTAACAAGGAAGAAATAGTCTTATTGTGGATGGCAGAAGGTTTTCTAAATGGAGCAAACAGTAAAAGGAAAATTGAAGATCTCGGCAGCAAGTATTTTGAAGAATTGGTAGCAAGGTCATTTTTTCAAGCATCTAGCAAGAACAAATCTCTGTTTGTAATGCATGACTTGATTAATGATCTAGCTCAGTTTGTTGGAGGAGAAACATATTTTAAAAAGGAGAGACATGAGGAAATAAAGTACCCACGTCGCGTTCGCCATTCCTCTTACATCATTAGTGAGTACAATGAAGTCAAAAAGTTTGAGACTTTTTTTGAAGCAAAGTCTCTGCGGACTTACCTATCCTTTAAGACGATCTTGCAGCGTGATACATGCTACTTAAGCAGGAATGTTCTAAATGATTTACTACCGAGGTTGAAATGTTTGAGGGTGCTCTCTTTGAAAAGGTACTGCATCACAAAAATACCAGATTTTATTGGAAATTTGAAACATTTACGCTATCTAGATTTCTCTTATACTATGATAAAAGGTCTTCCTGATTCAATTTGTACCCTTTGCAATTTAGAGATCCTTTTACTACGGTTCTGCGAGAGACTTGAGACGTTGCCCTCAAAAACAGGAAATTTACACAACCTATGTTATCTAGATATTAGTCCTGCAAAATCAATGATGGAAATGCCGAGTGGGATTGGTAAATTAACAAATCTTTTGACGTTGTCTAATTTTGTTGTGGGTCAAGGTGGTGGATTAAATGTAAAGGAGATGCAGAATTTATCAAATCTCAGAGGTCAGCTTTCTATCTCTGAATTGCAGAATGTTGATGAAGTTCAATCTGCACGTGAAGCTGATTTATCTAGTAAGTCTAACCTCGATGAGTTGGAGCTAAAATGGAGTATAGACTTCAATGAGAATTTAAGAAAGAAAGAAGTCGAGACGGAGGTGTTAAAGTTGCTTCAACCTCACAAACAGCTCAATGCGCTTGCCATGAAGTATTATGCTGGAGAAACATTCCCAATTTGGATAGAAGATCATTCATTTAAAAATTTGCAAAGTATAAAGTTTGAAGATTGTCGAAATTGTACACTATTACCCGCAGTTGGAAAGCTGCCACTCTTAAAGGATCTTTATATCAAGGGAATGAGTAGTGTAACTAGTGTTGGCGAGGAGTTCTATGGAAAGAATTGGCCCAATACGTTTCCGTCGCTAGAGATATTGCATTTTGAGGATATGCCAGAATGGAAAGAGTGGAAGCGTTGTGAACAAGGTAGAAAATTCTATTGCCTTCGAGAACTCTTTGTTAAGAATTGTCCAAAATTAGTTGAAACTTTCTTGGACTGCCATCCTTGTTTGGAAAAACTTGTGATTCATAAATGTCAAGAATTGGTAGTTCCAATTTCAAACCTTCCTATGCTATGTGAATTAGAAATTGAGGGAGCGAAAGAAGTAGTGCTGGGTAGTTATGATGATCTTTGTTCAGTGAAAACAATCCTTCTTTCAGACATTGCGAAATTTGAATGTGTATCAAAGGAAATGATAATGGTAGGGGGCATGAAAATAGAAGATCTTAATATCAATGGTTGTGAAGAGTTGGCTTCTTTGTGGCAAACAAAGTGGGGGTGGATGGCTCCTCTGAGATCTCTCCAACATTTAAGCTTTGAAAATTGTCCTCAAGTTGCGTGTATAAAGGCAACAAATGAGGAAGAAAATGCAGATCTTTTGCAATTGGAAATACCGTGCAGTATTGAATATTTGAGAATAGAACATTGTGAAGGCTTCCAGAAGTTATCTAAAACTTTGCATAACCTCACATGTCTTAAAGAGTTGAGGATTGTAAAGTGCCCCAAATTGGTTTCAATTTTGACTGATAGCTTGCCTCCAACTCTTAAAAGTTTGTTGATTGAGGAATGTGCAAATATGCAATGCTTATTGGATGACATGGAGAATATCAATTTCAGCAACACATCTCTCATTGAATCTCTTGATGTTAGAAATTGTGTAGCTCTGAAATCATTATCATCAAGCGGTAAATTATCGATGAGACTTAAAAGTTTGCGTATTTGGTGGTGCCGCGAGCTGAAATTTTTAGCACATGAAATTGGGGGTAATACTTGTCTCCAATATATTTCAATCCTAGGGTGTGCAATTGAATATTTACCTCAAGGGATGGACAAGTTGAGCTGTCTTCAATGTATTGGAGTCCAACATTGTCCAAATCTGGTCTGTTTCCCAGAAAGTGGGTTGCCTTCCAGCACCAACCTTAAAACGGTCTGGCTCGATGGATGTGAAAAACTTGAAGCTCTGCCCAACCTGTACTCTCTTCAAGTGTTGTCAATAAGTGATTGTCCAATGATGAAGTCCATGGGAGAATGGGGGTTTCCTACCAACCTAACGTCACTTCTCATTTGTGAGCCCAATATTAGCAAGGCAGTAATGGAGTGGGGACTGAATACACTCACCTCTCTTAGATATGTCATAATTGATGGTCGTGAGTGTATAGATACGGTGTCATTTCCACCAGAAGGGAAAAGAATGAATATGAAGTTGCCCTCTTCTCTCACCTTTCTTTTTATCAGAAATTTCCAGAATCTATGTAAGCTATCCTCCAAAGGCTTTCAGAATCTCACCTCTCTTCAATCTTTGTGGATCTCAAACTGCCCGAAGCTCAAATCCCTTCCCAAGAAGGAAATGCTTCCCTCGCTTTTGCAATTATTTATTAGTGATTGTCCAGTGCTAAAGCAAAGGTGCAAAAGGGATAGAGGAAAGCCATGGTCCAACATCGCCCATATACCAAAAGTAGAGATTGATGGTGAATTCATTTATGAATGATCAAGTTAACAATAATCAGAGCATGTATTATAGAACTCAGGTATTTCCATTTTTATTCGATTTTTTACTTTTCTTATGTACGTACTTGATTAAATATGTGTGCTCTGCATATGAAATTTTAAACAATGATAATAATAAACAAGTGTTTAATGGATAAAAGATGTTTATCAATGCTCTTCTATAAATTTTTTTCTACATATTTTTTTTTCCTCTTTGTCAGTATCTGTCTTAAATTAATATTATTTGTTTGCTTTGTTCTAACTTTCAGATAGTTCCCCCCCCCCCCCCCCCCCCCGGTTGCTGGAAAAGATGCAAATTGAGACCATAATCTATCGCTACGAAGAAGATAGTTCTGTAAGTATTGATATGTGGATTTATTAGAATGGAGATAGGGAATATTATGTTTTGCATCTGAAATTTCAGTTCCAAAAAATTAAAACTTAATTTCTAGTTCATTTCAAGTGCAATCCACAAGGCTGTGCAGTCTGTATGGGAGATTGGTTAAAGTAGTATGCTCATTGAATGTAGAAATAATAGAGTTCAAATATTCTCATTTTAGTTCCACCTGAATCGGTTTTGAGCAAATTCAAGTGTAATGTTAAACCTTTTAATAAACTCCAGTTTATAGACCATGTTTCAAATAGGTTTCTTATCTTGGTTTCGCTATTTTAAAGGAAATTCAAGGCTTTCTTTGTTGTGATTAGTTTGGCAATGCTTACCTACAAACTATAGCTTGATCCTTCAATTTTATAGTTTTTTGGTTTGTTCTTGTAGTAATCGTTTATTTGACTTTCTCTCTCACTTTTTCTATTGATATTGTATCAGTTATAAATTTCCAACTTTCTTCTAAGAGAGGGTTTCTGCGTCATCCAATTCAAGAGTCATTTGAGCAAGACTGCACTTAAACCACATTTCAAAGATGACTCCATTGGCGGTGATGAATGTTTCGATGTGATTTCTTTTCTAAACCAGAGGAATAGAGTTGCCTACATTCACCTTGCCTGTGATGGATTTGTGAGTCTAGAATGGCTCTTGCAAATGACTTTCAAATTATCTGCTACCTTAAAAAAATTTTTGAATCCTGGACTAATTGCCTTCGTTTTTGTTTCCTTTTCAAAGGACTCGATTATCCGGTTTTGTAGCAAAATTAGATGACTGTGCCTTGGTGAATTAATTATTTGAGAGTTGGATAGCTTGGATGCAATATGTCGATATTAATGGCAGATTCATCAATTATCTGCAAACAAAATCATGAGAGCTCTTAGACAATGCCTCCTACTATCCTCTCACTATAGTATGTCTACTTGCTTAACATTCTTCTCCATTGTCATTATATTATTATTGTTTCTCTTTCATCGATTAGTTAAATGGTTTTATGACAAAGTGTAGCCATATCAAACATGTTGGAATTTGAGCAACAATGAGCGCAAAAAGAACGAAATTCAAACTTTTAAATGTAATACGCCGACAAGAAGTTAATACCCAGTGCCAATATTTGAAAAATGCTTCCCTTAGTAGAATCAAACCTTTTATCAAAAAATGTCTTGCATGTTATTTTCCAAAATCCCTGTTTCTTTACCTTAAATTCAAAGTCTCAGTTACTTTAATTACCAACTTTCAGGTGATTTGAGTAGAGCACGTTGCGGGAGGTGGTTCTAATGCATTGTGAATTTGGAAGCCAGGCAAATGCATGCTAATGTATTTTAATGATAAAAATAGCAACCAAAATAAAAGATCATTACGTAATGGTCTTATGTTCAAGATCCAAATTTGAGAATTTTGGAACTTTTGTGAACTAAACAGGCAACTATAGTGTTTTTTGAGAAAGGGTGGTCAAGTGATCTTGTTTCACATATCAATACATTATTCAGATCATGGTTTTAGAAGGATTAACTTTCTTGTGCATTTTGAACGTAGATGATGTATGGTGGATCTAATGTGAACAACATATGCAATATTATTTTTGCCAATTCAGTTCATATTTCATAATATGAAATAATGAGAACAACGTATTAGTTACATCCATCTATCTTTTCTCACGGTTCTTTCTTTCACCTTTTCCCAAGCAAGCAAACTCGGTTGAAGCTTAATTCAAAATTAACCCGGTATTTTTTCTTTTTTTGGACAATCTTAGCAACCAGCAGTGCATAAGCTCTTTAGTATTAGAGTATGAGCAGGCTTCAAATCCATTCCTTTTGATGATGATTTTCAAGTGATTGGTATGTGCTTTTTATAAAGAAGATTGGTGATTCTTTTCAAGTGATCGGTGTGTGTTTTCTTAGAAGATGGGTGACGCTTTTCAGATGTTCATTAAATAATGAGATGTGACTAAATCTAAGAGCACTCAGCTGGGTACATATTTGTTTTGCAGAGGAAGGAAACTTAGAGAGGGCGAGTTCCAATAATATCTACCTCTTTGTAATGGTAAGTACCCCAAACCACATTTCATCACACGGCCAAATTTTAATATAACATGTGCCTAAGGTCTCACTTGAAAATTTTCTTCTAACTAAAGGGCATTTAAGACTTTCCATAAAAGGTTATTAAAGTTAGTTAGAGGTTGTTAACGGAAGGTAATTAGTTAGTACGCACCTCTAAAGCTACCTATAGGTGAGAAATATGCAAAATGACAACTAAAAAATGCTATAAATAGCATGAGCAGCACCACTTTATGGGAAGGAATTCATTTTTCAGGTTTTAGCCGAACTCTTCTAATTTTTTGGAGAGAAAAGGAAGGGAAAATTGCTAGGAAAAGCTTGGAAGGTATAATTTCTAGTAATTTGATCTCTAATCTTGATTTCTTATTTAGTTCATGTTACAGCTTGATTTTGATCTTCTTAAGTTTCGATTATTGTTTCAAAGGTTGTATTCATGATCTCACATCATTAGTTGCATTCTTGATTCATGATATGTATGATTTTCTTGAGAAAATTTAAGCTTAGGATGACTAAGGAAGTTTCGATGATGATATTGTCTTTGTTACATGCCTTGATTTAGATTCAAGTGGTTCATGTTAGATCTCTTTAAAATATGTTTGGTTGTGATGAGCTTTGTATTGATCTTGTGATTTTCCTTCGATGGTTATTGATGTCAGATGAGAATAGTACATTAATAATGCAATTTGAGCTTAGCTTTCTTTATAAGTGTTTCGACCATGATGTATGTATGCTTGATCTTATGCCTTCATTTGCTTATTGTTGTTGTTGGATGAAATTAGCATGCCGAGGATGAAAATGGCACATAAGTCTTCTTAGATTGGATTCGGCCATGGTGTATGGATTTCTTGGTTTGTTGATGATATCATGTTAGTCTAACAAATGTTCGATGAAATGCTTGTTGCTGAAAATTGGTTTGCTAAAAAGATCCCCAAGAAATAGGTTTAGGTTGCTCTATTAATTGCCAAAGTATTAGCCTAAGTTTTTGCCATGATCTCATCTTGAAACCTTGGTGAAATTAATCCATATTGAGCTTAGGTCAATGCTGGTTTGATGCTACAACAAAAGATCTCAAAAAAATTTTCAAGTTGGTTTTAAGCTTGATTACTAGTAATCTTGTGATGACCCTTAAGGTATTGTGTTCAGTGAGTTGTTTAGGGAAGTTTAGTGACTATCTAGTTGTTTTTTCCAGCCTGAATAAGAAGGCATTTGAATGCCTCATTAAGGTTTAGATGAAGTATTTAAAGCAGGAAGGCGAGAAACAATGAAGAGCGTGGCATTCGAATGTCTTGCTTATAAGTTCGGTTTGGCTTCATAGACCATAGTCACATATGTGGGGTTTTGTGTTGGTCTTTCCGTGTTTCTTTCATTTTTCATGTTATTCATGTTATTCATCTTAATGCCCTGCTTATGGACATTTGAATGTCGAAAGATTGGACTCCGAAAGGCAAACATGAATCCATAGGACTGAGGATGCTCGTTTCTTAGTTTTAACTACCGCCACTTGCAGTTAGGTTTGATTGTAAAAAAAGATTTCACTCAAGAAATGATAGGATATTTTTAGATAAACTACATTGGATTAGCTTTCCAAAGACACATGATATGATTGATTCCAAGGTCGTTTGAGTTAGAAACGGATTTTTCTCTGCTTTTTGTATGGACCCCCTACGGCTAATGCCCAGAGTGTACAACATTGTGATTTCGGCTTACCAAATGATTTTTTAAAATTTTTTATAATATTTTTAGGTTAAATTACATTGAATAAGCTTTTCAACAACGTATCATACATAAGATTTTTAGTTCGTTTGAATAGGTTATGAATTTTTTCTTCATTTATTATTTGGATGTCCTATATCCAATAACAAAAAAATATATATTTTCACTCTTCGAATGATTTTTTGGATATATTGCTTTTAAATGAAACCTTACCGAATTAACTTTTCAATTATGTCTTTCATACTCCGTTTAAATTGAAATATAATTCTGACAGTAGCAAGGGTCAAACTTATCCCCTATTTCAATTAAAGGGCATTATTTGTAAAATTTGTATTTTTTGTCGTTTGAGGTATTCGATTACCTCCAAATAGGTGCTGGTCAAGTTGTCTTAAGAAAGCCCGACGGCGTACGAATGCCACGACTTAGGTCCCCAGAGACCCATTACTAGACTTGCAATTGCACAAAAAAATTATTTGAACTTAATTTTGAAATTCATTTTACTTCCAAATCTCATTTTGTTCATTTTTTTTTAATTTTTAAATAATGTTTTGTTTTGCAATAATTAATGAATTTTTCGCCTGATCCATATATTTCATCTTTGTCCCCTTTTTCTAAAATCTTTTTGGAAATTATTTTTCTTTTCTTGTTTTTTTAGAATTTTGATATGTTTTCTTCAAAATTATTTTTTTTTTTTGGCTTCAAATCATGGTATGACTCTAAATTCGTTTCTAACTATTATTCGATTACTTTCATAAATATCTAAAAAAATTACGAGATATATTTTGAATTGACATGTTTATTATTTTTACTTATATTTTTCTAAAAATAAGGCGATGTTTCTTGGTTAAGATATTTTTTAAAATCTTTTATCATCTCGATGGGAAAGATGTTAAGATTTATTCTTAATTTCAAAATATCCTTTTCAAACATTAAATTGGAAAGCATTTAAAAATATACAAAACTTTTATATTCCAAGAGCTTAGAAAATATTAGCAAGCATGATTGGAAATGATCTACGACCAAACTCCGAAAGGCAAGCATGAATCCATAGGATCAATGATGCTCGTTTCTTAGTTTAAGCTATTGCTACTTGCAGTCAGGTTTGATTGTAAAAAATGTTTTCACTCATAAAACGACCTTTTGGGATTTTTACGGTAGTTTTAGGATAAACTACATTGTATTAGTTTTCCAATGACACATTATATACTTGATTCCGATGTCATTTGAGTTAAAAACGAATTTTTCACCGTTTACTGTACGGACCCCTATGGCTAGTGACCAGAGTGTCCAACATCCTAATTCTGGCTAAACAAATTATTTTTAGGAATTTTTTTGTAGTACTTTTAGGTTAAAGTAAATTGAATAAACTTTCCAACATTGCATCATAAGTTTGATTCTTAATTCGTTTGAATAGGTTATGAATTTTTTCTTCATCTGATGTTTGGGTGTGCTGTACCCTATAGCCAGACCTGATTGAAAAAATTTATTTTCATCACTTAAATGATTTTTTTTTTTTTGGTATTTTACATTATTTTTAGATGAAATCTTACAGAATTAACTTTTCTGACATTGTCTCATTTGTAACTTTTGGAGTTCTTTTGAATTGGGAAATAATTCGTAAAGTAGCAAAGGTCAAAGGTATACCCTATTCCTGTTAAAGGGCATTATTTATTTATTTATTGTCTTTCAAAGTATTCGAATGACTCAGAAGTGTGCTAAAGTCGAACGAATGCCAAGACTTATGTTCCTAGAGGCTAATTAGAAGACTCGCAATTGCACAAAAAAAATTGATTCAAACTTAATTTTTAATTTCTTTTTGTTTCCAATCTCATTTTGTTCACTTTTTCTTAAAAATGAAAAAAAAAAATTGTCTTATTTGCAGTAATTAATGAATTTTTCACCTGTTCCCATGTATTTCATCTCTAACCCCCTTTTTTGAAAATCTTTTTGGAAATTATTTTTCCTTTTTGGTTTTCTTAGAATTTTGATAGGTTTTCTTCAAATTTTTTTGGGCTTCAAATCATGGCATGAATCTAAGCTTGTCTCTAACTATTCTTAGGTTACTTCCATAAATATCCAAAAAAAAAAAAAAGATTACAAGATATATTCCAGATAGTTTCATTTATTATTTTTGCTTATATTTGTCTAAAAATAAGGTAATATTTCTCGGTTAAGATTTTTTTCAAATCTTTTGCCATCTCGATAAAAAAATGTTAAGATTTGTTCTTAATTTCAAAATATCTTTTTCAAACATTAAATTTGGAAAGTATTTAAAAAGAAAAAAAGAAAAAAATTCTATATTCGGTCAAACTCTTGGAGCTTAGAAAATATTAGCAAAATTCTGGATCCTTCATTCTTTTTCTATTGAAATAATATTGTTATGGTTGAATATTTAAATTTAAAACCAAGAAAAAATGTACTCAAAATAACATATGACTAAATAGTTTTAATTTTTGATCGTCGTAACAGTATTAATTTTTTTTCATGCATAACTAACTCTTGAACTTAATTTTTCTTTGGGTTTCAATTGAATTTTAAAACTCATTTGATGTTTGGACCCTATTCCAAATAAAATAAAATTTTTTATTTTGATATATTGATATTCATATCCAAGCATGTTACGACAATGAATATTAACGTTTTTTTTATTTTTTTATTTTTGTTCCTTCTCTCTTACTTTGTGCGGTAAAAGGTGAAGAATATACGTGGGAGTTTGAATGAGAATAGTGGAAATCATTTCTAATTGCTTATTTTTATTTTTATTTGTTTTCCATTTTAGCCTTTGAATGCTTAAAAAAAGGTTGACGTGATAACTGCTTCGTATAACAAGAGATTACGAATCCGAGCATCTGATATAACTTTTCGGTTAATGCAAGCCTATTAACGAACGACATCGAACTGCTATGGTCATAGTGAGACCGACAATGTATTTATGACAACGATTAGATCTTCACATAATGGACAAATTTATGAGCAGGAAATGACGCTGAAGCATCCGGTCATTGAATCCAGTCAAATTCGTGATTTGTCAACTTTCGGCCTAACTTTATTAATTGAAACCAAGTAAGATTACTGTACGTTACTTTTAAAAATACATAGCATAAATCATCTACTATAAGATATTATTTGTTAAATTATTATTATATAAATTATAAATTGAATAAACAAAATATCATTATATAAGTTGAGTAACTCAAAATTATTTGTTTATATGTCTGAATGAAATTTTGATTATGAGCTTATGGGTTGATGCAAGGATTGTCAGATCTTTATAGTTTTATCCTTTGAAAAAAAATATTTCAGTATAGAAAGAGTGACTATTGTTTTATAAGTTATAGTCCATATCTTTAACTAATTGATTTGAGATTATTTTCGTGCTCTGACACTGCCAATTAAAATTTTCATATTTGATATGCTTTAAGGGGTTCATTTTCTTGAAAATGTTAAATTCCCTTTAAGAATTACTTTCTTACCATCATAAAAATGTGATTTTCAAGAAAAAAAGATTGGAAAAACTTTTTTTTATGTAGTTAGAAAGTTAAAAAAGGGTTTTAAAACAAAATTATCCTTTTTTCATATTTAAAAATTCATAGCTAAATTTTTTTCTACCTAACATATTTATTAATTACAAAATCATAAAAATTTAATTCGTTTTAAAATTATTTTAATTACTATCAAATTAAATTATATTTTAATTCAAATATTAAATATTTAAAATGAATATGCATGTAAATGTGCATTAT
>JBBYHM010003187.1:0-12202 GCA_038381775.1 Adansonia rubrostipa | reverse complement strand
ATCGGTATCTAAAATATTTAATTCGGTATTTTTTTTTCTAATTGCATAAATAATGATTTTGTCAAGGCCGGCCTTTTGAGATTTAAGGTCAACCCACGTCTTTGAAGTAGAGGTACTTATAGACACTATCACAACTGGATTTTTTTTTTTTAAATTTTTTAACCTAAATCCAACTTATGTTGATCTTGAGTTAACTTGTAGGCTCGTTTTATTATCTTAAAAAATATTAAAAAATTATTTTTATATAAATATTTTTATTTTTATAATTAAATTTAAAAATTATATAATTTTGATCGATTGAACAGTAAATCAAGTGGGTCACATCAGTTTGAATAAAAAATATAATATATAAATCTAAACTAATTTAAACTGAATCAGATAGGTAATCAAATCCTTTATAAGTATACTCGGAGGCTTTGAACTTCTAATATCATATTTTGGAATATAACAATTTATACTATTGTACTTAATATATTTTTGAATATAACAATTTATAAAATTAAAAATGGACCCAGTTAATGACGGCATGTGTAAGTAAAGAATTATTTGATTATTATTTGAAAATTTTATATTTAATAGATTTATTTTCATTAAATTTTTTAAAATAATGTGTGAATTATGTTTTATAAATATCTCTTTTATTATTACTATTATTCTTATTATTATTATTATTATTATTCAATTAAGGGATGAATAAAAGAATTTGTTAAAGTTAAAAATATTTTTTTGAAATCATTAAAATACTGTTTTCTTCAAATTTAAAGAAATAAAAATAGTTTATTAACATTAAAAAAATTCTCTTCTTTGGGCTATTATTTTTTCGGGTAAGAATCGTTTTTGTGGCCCAACTGTTATTTTTCGGCCCACTCTCTGATCCAGAGAAAGATAATTGTATGACGTGGCAATTTCTTACTGGTTATAATTTTCATGCACACTACGCTCAGACTATTAAAATCCACGTGTATTCCATCGATTGGTTGACACAACGTGGAATGACTTGCAAATCCTCGGTTCATCGAGCTCGTCTTCGAATCTAAATGAGTTGAAGAAATTTATAATTATAAATTCTTATACCAAATTTTCTTTTACTTTTCCTAATAAATATTTGGATTTTGCAGAATCCCAAATCAAAATCACCGAATAAACGTCGGAAAAGTATTCCTATGTAAATCTATAGATTTATAGAAAGAGAGGAAGAACAATGTTAAAGAGTTTGAGTTGGGCTTTCAATTCAATGGCTTGGAATGGATTGATCTACGCAGTTTTTATACTTCATTTTGTATTGGTTTGTCAGCTTCTGCTTCTTCAGCCTCTCGTTTCTGCTTTGGGTTAGTCAGCTTTTTTACTTTTATTCTTTTGTGATTTTGGTTGATTCCCATTAAGTTGGTGCAGATTTGATGATTTGATCTGTGGCTTTGTTGGGTAAAATGGGTGGGTTTTAGCTGTAAATCTGGGTTGTGTATTTTCATTGATTATCTGGGTTAGAGATTGTTTGAAAGTTGAAGCCTTGGAGGGAAAGGGGAAATTTTGGTTAATTATATATATATATATATATTAATTATTTGTTTCAGCGTTGGTTATAATTTATCTATAGTCAAAGAAATTCTCTTATATTTTCTTGGATTGCTGTTTTCTGCAATAGAAGCCTTTGAATTGTCAATTAGTTATTTTGTGCTTTATTAATTGCTTCTGCATTGCCATCTTTATTTATACAATTGAGTAGAATGTTGAGAAAAAAAATAAGGACCCTTTTTTTAAATATGGAAAAATGTTTTGAATTTTGTGATATGCAAAAATTCTTGAACAGAAAATAAAACGTGGAAGGCCAACCCTGGGCTATTATCTTCTAAAAAGATTATCAAATATAGGATTCTAATCGGGTTAGGACAGATAGTTTTCTCATATTTTATGGTTTATCATCATTTTTGGTCATTATCCTTCTCTTATCGACATTGGCGGATTAAAATTATCCATTTGATAGTTCAGCTTGAAAAATTCATTTTCTTTTTCATACTTACTTTTGAAATGTGCTATGGTAGTATAGTTAACAACATGAATTAAGCATCAGGTGGTGCAAACATGAAGGTGATGACCGCATAGCCACTAAAGGTCTTTGTAGAAATTCATCATTTGCTTGATTTTTGTATTACTTCTTAGGTCTGAGCAGCCAAATGGCCGGTGCATCTTGTTTGAATATTAAAACTGGTATTCTTGGAGTTGATTGGTTTGATTGCAACTGTTGGTTAGCAAATGCATTCCTTCCCTATTTCTTTGTCTTAACATTTCTACTTGGATGTGCAGATGGAAAGCCAGGAAATGCTGCTGAGTTATTTGAGAGAGTTTCACAGAGTATAAAAGTGAAGCACTACAGTGAGGCACTCAATGATCTTAATGCTGCTATCGAGGCAGATCCAGCACTTTCAGAAGCATATTTTCGCCGTGCATCTGTTCTGCGTCAGCTATGCCGGTACTGTTGAAGCATAGCAAGTTTGGATATATACTTGTATACTATCATTCATAGTAACTTTTGTTTCCCCTTTCCATGTTTCATTAAAAAAATGAAGAAATTATTACAAAATGGTTTTATTGAGGTATTCTAAAGTGTTTGATAACATTTGTCTATACTATGTAGAAAAATGTGGTATCAATGTTTTTGTGAAGTTTTATGGTTCCTTTGCACCATGAAAGTAAAATGTTTCTGGTATTTTCCGTCTCACTCTCTCCCACTTCATCTTCATTATTCTGATTGGAGAATTATATGAAAGGCGCTTTTTCAATGTAGATATGAGGAATCTGAGAAAAGCTACAAAAAGTTTCTGGAACTAAAACCTGGAAATTCTGTTGCCGAAAAGGAACTGTCTCAATTGCATCAGGCTCGAAGTGCTTTGGAAACAGCTTTCAGTTTCTTTGACTCTGAGGACTATACAAAAGCTCTGGAGTATGTGGACAAAGTCGTACTAGTTTTTTCTCCAGCTTGCTCGAAGGTAGCATGTGCTTTAAATTTCTGTTCTTTTATTTTTTTCGGAGTTATAGTAATCTTTATAAACTCTGAAGTGCTTCATTTATTGCAGGCTAAGCTCCTAAAGGTGAAGTTGCTGTTAGCAGCTAAAGACTATACTGGTGCTATATCAGAAACTGGGTTTATTCTCAAGGAAGATGAGAACAATCTTGAGGCCTTACTCCTTCGTGGTCGTGCATACTACTATTTAGCAGATCATGATGTTGCCCAAAGGTTTGTTTAAATTTTTTTCTTGGGAAAAAGAATTATGATGCTATTGGGTAGCATACAAAATTGAGATTTAATAGATATAATACATGATCTTTTCAGGCATTATCAGAAAGGTCTTCGCCTTGATCCAGAGCACAGTGAACTGAAGAAAGCATATTTTGGATTGAAAAATTTACTGAAGAAGACTAGAAGTGTAGGCCCAGCAAACATGTTTTTGAATTCTCCCTCCCTTTTTTTTGTCCTGTTTGAGATCAGTGTAGGATTTAGATATGGTCATGTCACTACGTGTCCTTATTTTGTCAAGATACTTGGACTCATTGAATCTTTTGTAGGCGGAAGATAATGTAAACAAGGGTAAGCTGCGCCTTGCAGTTGAGGACTACAAAGGAGCACTTGCATTGGACCCAAATCATCTCGCTCATAATGTGCATCTCCACCTTGGATTGTGTAAGGTCTTGGTTAAGCTTGGAAGAGGGAAGGATGCTTTAAGTAGTTGCTCTGAGGCGCTTAAGATTGATGGGGAACTTCTTGAAGCTTTAGTACAGGTCTGCTGTAGATTCAATTCACTGTGTCAAAATTTCTACTATTAGTTGAACGTAATGCATAATTCTCATTCTTTAACTGTATGTGCTTATGTCAGAGGGGTGAGGCTAAGCTTTTAACGGAGGATTGGGAAGGTGCCGTTGAAGATCTTAAGACAGCAGCTGAAAAATCACCTCAGGTTAGTCATAATATTAAATTTGGACAATACTTGTCTCTATTAAAACTTTCTAATTCTTTATTAGAATCATTGCATAGAATAAGATAACAGAATATAATTCAGTAACATCTACTGTTAACAAAAATTTAGATCAATTTAAGAGTTATATTTTGGTTATTATCCTTATCATTATGTACCTCTGATTCATGAGAGCTAAAAATTGCTTTGCAGGATATGAATATTCGTGAAGCACTTATGAGGGCTGAGAAAGCTTTGAAGATGAGCAAACGCAAAGACTGGTACAAAATTCTGGGGGTTTCAAAGACTGCTTCAGTAGCTGAAATAAAACGTGCATACAAGAAGCTTGCTTTGCAATGGCACCCGGATAAGAATGTTGATAATCGAGAAGAAGCTGAGGCACAATTCCGAGAAATTGCTGCTGCATATGAGGTTTGATTCATTAACATTCAACTTTCTTTATCATCTGCTTACTGTTTTAACTTCAACGTTTGGTTGATAAATCTTTGTGATCATTATTACTTTTTAGTCAATGCCATTTATTCTAAAGATAAATTGACTGAAATGATAATAAAATGATGCTTTTCACTTACAGGTTCTTGGGGATGAGGAAAAGAGATCAAGGTATGACAGAGGAGAAGATATCGAAGACATGGGTATGGGAGGGGGTGGTTTCAATCCATTTGGTGGTGGTGGCGGGGGACAGCATTTCACATTTACATTTGATGGAGGCTTTCCTGGAGGCTTTGGAGGAGGCTTTCCAGGTGGTGGTGGATTTGGTTTCAACTTTTGATACCTTCATGAAATGGGTTATAACTTACAAGGCCGCATTTTTCAATCTTGAGCTCTAACACCAACATGACTAGGACTGACATCTTTCAGCATTATGTAACTTATACCACTAGAACTGGCTTCTTACATGAACAAGTTGTCATTTTCACAAAGTTTTGCTCCATTGAATTGATTTTAAAGTTTGTATCAGTTGATGCGAAAGTCAAGAGGATCAACTTAGCTTTATGCGTTGACTCTTCCTTCATGGATTCACTCTGGAATATTAATCACTGGTGGCTTTGAATATGATTGGCTGATTTCTCTCTATTTAATATGTTGGAACTGGAAATCGATGAAAATTGCAGTGCCATTGCGCCGACGCCCTCCTGGCGGCTCTCGCACTTACAGTAGCGGGAGCCACTCTTCCCAATGGGATAATGTATGCCCATTTGGTACTCTTCAACCTGTCCCAAACATTTGAGATGTTCCGAAAATTTCACCATTGGTCGTTCATCGTGTTGACACTGAACCACTCTCGGGGTTTGATTTTTTGGACACGTAAAAATCTGGGTGAGGACTGGTGTTGCAGAAAGCCAATCAAGCAACGGTGAAACTTCGTCAAGTAACCAGTTCCAAGGATTACGCCATTACTTTCCAGCAAGATTAGCAGTTCTAGCTACAAAAAATGACCAGACCATCATCAAAAGATTCAATCCAAAACAAAGCGCCCTTATATATTTTTTTTTCTGCATTTCTCAAAGTACAACTTTGCCATCGTATGAACCAATTAAACTGATTGTATTTTCAACGACAAAAATTCCATTGACAGCACAAAGAACTCTGGAGGAAGAAAGGAACCTCCATTGCAAGTACAAACAGCTATTCCTAGAATACATGGCTTAACAGGAATAACATGAAGTTGCTCCTTTAAGATTTGTATTTCTTAGAGGTGAATTTAAGTGATTATTTGTTGCTGATGCATAATCACAATTAGAACATGAGTTTTTATGTTGGATCATCGAAAAATTTATGTTGGAACATGCAGGATAGCTTCGCGCATGTAGCTTCACGCATGTAGCTTCATGAGTTCTAGGTGACTGGACTCGGACAAGTTTGTCCTGAAATTTGGGCAAATTATTTGATTATTTGGACGATGTTGAGCATGCGGGAGAGCTTCATGCATGTAGCTTCATAAGTTCTAGGTGACTGGACTTGGACAATTTTGTCCTGAAATTTGGGCAAATTATTTGATTATTTGGTTGATATTGAACATGCGGTATAGCTTAGTGAGCTCTAGGTGACTGGAGTTGGACAAGTTTGTCCTGAAATCTCGGCAAATTATTTGATTATTTGGTTGAAACCTGAGATTTTACTGCTGATTGGTAACGCATCAGCAAGCAACCCCCTGTACCCGTCCTTAAGGTAGTTGGGAAAATGGGATTATTGAGATTGAACCTATTTTCACTGGTTCAATGTTTATGTCATGGCATTTTCTCTCATTGAAGCATTACTACAGCATATTACTGGCACTGAAATTTAACCCAAAAAAAACAAAAGAAAAGAAGATTTTTTTCCCATGCGGCGTTGGTTAAACCAAACAATAGACAAGCATGTAAAACATCTCTACAAAATGAGAGGGTTTCTACACAGCCGAAAGCCTTCATTTTTCACCATTTTTACACTTTCATAGATTATGCAAACCTAATTGCCATTCCCACTTTCTGAAGCTCTCATTTCAGTTTCGTTAGAGTTAGTATCCGTCTGTGCTTGTTGCGCTGTTACCGGTGGTTGATCCGGCTGTGGTACCTCTTGAGAACCAAGTGGTTGATTCGAATCCACACGCCGCCTTCTCAACCCTCTTGAAACCTCGTAAATAATGGAAGTTCCACACATTGTGCTTCCAAACCCGACAAATGCAGACAGAAGAACAGAAAGAACAGCCTGTATATGGAGCTGCAGATCACAAGGAAAAAAATGCGATACACTTTCAATTAGAAATCGTTCTACACCCTGATAATGCAAGCTAAAATCAGAGAGTTCTAAACTATGTCATTCGGACCCCGCTGTTAGTGTTGGATATAAAAATGTGTACAACATGGGTATGTTTATTTTTATTTATTATTTTTTTCAAGTTTTTCCAAATATTTGGAATACCCTTGGAGGGTCATATACCTGTATCCATGTCCAAAAAGGTACTTCAAGAAAAATGAAGATTCGTAACAACATAGCTTCTAAATTCTAACTGTTGAACCAAATATATTATTGAGAAAGAATATATCTCTCACCAATGAGTATAAAAGATGAGCCGAAAGAACCACCAGTCCGAATTGAATCGTAGCATAAATCCAGACATATTTTCTCCTCACTAAACAAAAATTTCAGAGTCAATAAGACAGATAACCAAATTCACAAGAACAAGACTATTAGGGAAAAAAAATGTTTTCCATGGATATAGTTATCCCACCCATTGTTGTCGATGTCATAGAGGCAAGGAGACCCAATATACATGAGAAAGGAAGAGAGATGGCAATGGCACCAGACTTCATTTTCGAAACCTGTGAACACACAATGACTTTAGGAATAGCTAAAAGCTTGAAAGGAAGGAAGCATTTTCCAAATTGCTAGACTTACCAGCAGCTGCTCAAGAAAACAAAAGTAGGCAAGCATGCTAACAATGACAAGAACAGGAACATCCTGCCAGACCCTGCAAAAAATGCATTTATGTTAAGGGTACGCAATCTTTGGAGATAATGTTGAGCCGAAATAAAACCAGAAAATGAATAACATCCGCAAGCGAGCAATTCATTTGTTGCCAACTGAAGGAGTCATAAAAGAAGGTACAATGGAGTACAGATAATCATTTGTTGCCAACTGAATAGTTGGACACCGTATACTTGCCTGTATCTAGTGGCCTCTGCTTGTCGTACCCCGTTTCCTCTCAAGTTATGAGCCTGAACATTTTGAACTCGTAAAAGAGTAACAGGTAGGTTTCGAACCTCTTGCTTGCATATGTCACATGTTTTGTTACCTTTGATGCTAAACCATTTTATGGCGCATTCTTGGTGGGCAAGGGCAAGTTCGCCTTTGCAACTACATTCCATCTTGAGGGTGTCAGCACCTTCTCCCAGTTCAGTCAAGCAGATTCTACAAACAGCTTCTTCTTCAGGAATATCTTCACCGTCATCATTATTTCCATCTGAACAATAAGACTAAGATAAGACATAGGTTGGTTATCACAAGCATAAAAAGAAAGCAGAGGTTAAACTAGAACAGCTTAACATTCAAAGTTTATTCCAATCGCAAGTTAAATATAATTATTAAATAATTATTAATAATAACTAGAAAGCATCTAAACTGTTTCACTAATAAAAAAAATTGCCAGCATACATCTAAGAGGAAATAAAGACAATCTGCAGATTGAAAATTACCAGTATCATTTTTGGTAATCATGTTTGATGTTGTCACGACAATTCCCTTGACTGCACGTGGAGTTGTCGGAATTACACGAAATACGCCTCCTAAAGAATCCAACTGTGTTATACTTCCATCTTTGTTGAGCACTGGAACGGAACGTGAACGATGGATGGGTGGTAAGGCCCCTCCTTTCTGTAAAGTGAGCAATTCTGTAAGAATCAAGTAGAAAACAGTATGATACATTCCGAGGGAAAAGGCCAAAACGCAAATTTGGGCCACAAATAAATTATTGTGGCAATAAGCATAGAACATAACCACACTCCTTAGAAGAGATATTGACACCGATATTTCCCAAATTCAGAAGCATAAGTCTTAAAGGAAATTCTAAGCTCCCCAGCTTATGTTCTGCACAGAAAGTACCTTGTGCTGCATCTGCAGAGTCATAGGACTCATTCAATTTAAATATTTTAGATGGAAATGCTGGACAAAAATAATGATCATGGATGTGCAAATGCAATACAAAAGAAAGATGCAAGAAGTCGGGGAACTCTTCAAACTAGGAAGTGCAGAAAGCATTTACATGCATGGGAAATTCAGAGAAATAATTTAATTGGGTATCGAAGTATATAAGGATCAGTTATTGATATAAATACCACTGAATATAACGAGCAGGATGAATTGACAGCTTTCTAAAATTACTAACAACATAAATAGTTGTTAACGAACCTGAGTAAGTGACAGATAGGGAGGAGGTTCCCTTTTATTGTGTTTGTAGTTCACAATTGACTTCAGTGAAGTTATGTATATAGCTAATGTATTCAATACTTATTGCAGACTTTAGTTGGCTAAATACCTGCCCTCCATGCATGGACTCTGGGTTTGAATGCGTGGTTGGAGTACCAGGTAAGGATGATGTATTTTTCGCTCTTGGTGTGAAAAGCTTTGAGAGGGAAAATGTCCTTGGGATGCGAGGCTTCCCTCGTATCTCTGCCGATGAGCCTCCCAGTGCTAAGATGGCAGCCTTCTCAATCTCCAAATTAGTGTTGCGATATTTGAAACTTAACTTCGGAAGGAAGCTTTTCAAGGAGGATTTACTTTTTGATGATGAGTAGGGCGGAGACTCGTCGAATCTGGAAAAAATAGGGCTAGGCATGGGTGAAAAGTTAACTCTTTTAGGAGTAGCTGTTGGGGTTAAGGTCATGTCTATTCTCACAAAATCCTCTCTCTCATCCTCGAGACTTCTTGGTGGTATCTCTAAAACAAGGTCGTTCCGCCTTCGGAGCTGACCAAGCGGTGTCTCTTCAATTATCTCGGTTGAATCTCCAAACTGTTGGGAAAAAAAAAACTCCCATGGATGAGGTCATGATGTATAAAACAAAAGCTGAGCTTTTTAACCAATCAATCAATCTTTATATGGCAATGGCAAGTAGCTTAGCTTCTCTGATATCACCAAACTCCAACCAACTTACAATCTCAAATGAAAACAAAGAGTTTAGCTTCAATCAATGGATATTAGTTTTGCATTTATATGTCTTCATAGAATCAGTAGCAGGGCAAGACAAGGGTGGAATATGATCTGACAGAAAATGCTACCTTAAAATAGAGTCAGAACCCAACCAAAAGGAAACAGGCAGTCCATCTTCATTTGTTATGACAAAATGTTTGTAAATTGCAAGTTCCAAAACATGGCTTAGTTTTACTTTATTTTTGTGATTACAAAAGCTACAAAAAAAAATCTGTATGATTGCTTGGTTTTTGTTAAAATTCATAATCCCAGACAACCTAAGTAGACATTTTTTTGGAAAATTTGTAGACCTAAGCAAAGGCTTTGGCCTAGATAAACCTCAAAATGAAAATTTGTATGTGCTTGAAAGAAGGGGGAAAAAAGTCGACAAAGTTCAAGCAAGTGATCTTAGAAAGCTCAAGGTGGAAGTTGAACCTCTAAATCTTCAAAATTTCTCTCTTTTTTTTTTTTTTTTTTTAAAAAGAAGAGATTCCCTAAAGTTTAGGTCTTAAAAAGTAGCTTTTGCAAAGAGCATAAATAAATAAAAAAAATCAAAGCTAAATAAAGATAGGAAAAACAGGGGAAGATATTCATGATCTTTAAGCAATAAAGAATTCCCATCAACCATTTTGAGCAATAAACAGCTAAAGTGTCAAAATTGACTCCCCCTCAAAGAAAAAGCTATGATTTTTAACAAGCAAACAAGCCAAACAAAAGAGCAAAAAAAAAAAACTGAAAAAAAAAGGTACTCTTTGAAATGGAGGATCAAGAGAGTTGCTGTTGCTGCTTGTTCCTTCCCCATTCTGTTTCTTAACAACATGGTTCCCTTCATTTTCCATTCTTCATAAGAAGATTTCTGAACAGAACAAAACTTTTTCAGACAGCTGATGATTGTTTATAGTTAACTTAATTATGGGTTTCTGACAAGGAAAAAAAAAACTGGTTTTTGAACTTTGTCTGAAGATTCTTACTAACTAATAAAAAACCAGGGGAGGGAAACTGCCAGAGATTATATGAGCAAGTGAGGTGGCCATCCAGGGGAAAGAGAGAGAGAGAAGAATTTAATGCATTTTTTAAAGTAAAAATTTAAATAAAAATTAAAAACGCAAAAAAATTGCTGATGTGGGACATTGTTTGATGATGAAAGCGCAAAGCACCGAAGCTGGCTTACAAGGTTTTAGTGAGGTGGTTTTCTCACGGGATTTTGGTTCAACATGGCAAATAATTTGCCCACAATGTAGCCATTGGTGGTTTAAGATGGTAAAAGTTGTTAAAGTTTTAATAAATTTAAATTATTTATTTATAAATATAAATAAATTTAAATAAAATTTAAAATTTATATTTTGAATTAAACTAACATAAACAAGCAAAAGTAAGATTAATACCATTTTTGACCTCCAACAATAAATACCTAAAGCTTGATTTTGCCAAAGTTATCACATAATTGAGTTTGTAGGAAAAAAAAAACTTTGATTTATTGGTGGGGTACCAAAAAAGAACATGTTAGGTTTGACTTCCATCCTTTTATATATAAGTTTTAATTTTAAGTATTTTAAAATAATTGGTTTCAAGAGATTTTGAATTTTTTTTTTTTGTTTTGGTTTCAATAATAAGGGAAAGAATTGTAAACTTTAAGATTCGAATCTTAAAGCTTGTGGATGCCATTTTACTAGACTTTTTCATGGATTGAATAATTAGTTTGACCTGTATTAGCCAGTTTAGGTAAGAATTTTTATAATTTAAAGCCTGAATTATTATTTAAGCGATAAAAATAATTTTTTATTTAAATTTAATTATAAATATTAATATAAAATTATTTTAAATGTTTTAATGTTGTTTTAAAATAATAAAATAGACTTTTAAATTAACCTAACTTGATTCAAAGTTAAACAAAAAAAATTCAACTCACAGACTTTACATTTTATAAAAATAATTACATCAACTAATTAAATTAAATTATAATTTCGTACATATATATATATATATATATATATATAATACAACATCCATTAATTAAATATAAACGAAGTTCAAGCGGTGCAAGCTAATATGGGCTTTGTGTGAATAGTGAAAACCAAAATTCAGTTGACTCTAATAACACACTAAAATCATCTCAGAATTGGCTTTTTATCCAATAATCTATGTTTTTTGGACAAAACTTTGTTCAAAAGAGCAAATAAACAAAGAGTCATGTCAATGATGCCGTCATCCCATGGCTGCCTGCCACTTCTTCACGGCCAGAGATCCCCCATATTGCTCATTTCTGGCCCTTCCCAAATTAAAAATAATATTGTCTTCCTCCTTCCGTTAACTCATCATGTTCAATGGAAATTAACAATCTGGATGACAATGGCAGCCATTTCTTTTTTCAGCAGTCAACTTAGCTTCAAGGCCAAGTAGACAAGTATGTACATACATATAATATATATATAATTTTTTATATATACTCGGAGGTAATTTACTTAATTTTATTAATGGATAAAAAAAATTTTATTGAAAGATTGACGTATCCACTTTGATGCATTTAGAATTATTATTAAATAATTAAAATTTTTTTAATTCAAGT
>JBBYHM010003157.1:0-12204 GCA_038381775.1 Adansonia rubrostipa | reverse complement strand
AAGTTAATATGCACTTTTAGTTATTAAAATTATTTAAAGACATTTAAAAAAATATTAACAATAATATAGACTTAAAGATAATTATGTTTTTTTTTAATTTAAAAATTACTCAGTAATTTTTTTTACTTATTTTTTTCACAACCACCCACCTTAAAAACTCTCCACCAAAGTAGTCAATACTGTGTCTGTGAGCATATTGTTTTTATTCTCGTACTAATATATATAGGTATCGGTGTGTTTCAGTATATCATTTCGAGTTTATCAGAGTTTGAATATTTTTAATTTATCTGTATGAAAAATATTTTCAAATACAAAATAAATGAGATTATATAAATTTTATATAGTAAATATTCATCAATTATATATAATATTCTAAAACAATTAACCAAATATAAGAAGATCAATATCAGTCAGTAGTAAGTTGAAATTTTTTAATAATCGTTAAATTTACGAATAATTATGCTTAATATTCATCAAATTTACAAGTAATAATGTATAATATTCATCAAATTTAATATTAATCTCAGTTTAACTTTTTTTTAACAAGCTTATGTTATGTACCGACAGGTACAGCTATTTTTGACTGGTACGATCGAAACGAGTTGATACCTATCGATACGGCTGGTGCAAATCAAAATAGAACCAATTATCATCAGTATTGTTAGATGTCGAAAATTGTACTAGTCGGTATCGGTATGGTGCCAATAACACTGCTCCCCACTCACTAAAAGCTACTCAAATTAAAAAAAAAATTACTCAATCATTTTGCTTCTAAAATAACTAGCCATTTCAAAAAATTTATCTAATAAATACTTTTTAAAAAAATCATCTTTTCTCCCACATAGTAGGCATGCTTAAATTCTAGTATTAATAATTTGACAAATTACCATATTAATAAAATTAATAAAATGATGCATACTTAACAAATAAAAAAATTTTAAAAATACAACAACTTTTAACATGCTTTCAAAAAAAAATTATTTGATAAATTGCTAGTGGAGTTAAAAAACTTCAAAAGCAGTGTTAATGGAATAACACATATTCTTTAAATTATATTTAAAGAAATAAAAAAGAAAAATTATTTCTATACACTGCTAATAGAGTTTTTCCACTAAGTGTGGATCAAATAATTATCTAATAAAAAATAAAAATGAGATATGTATCATCTTATAAACACTGCTTTTGAAGTTTTTCAACTCTACTAATAATGTACCAAATAATTTTTCAAAAAAAATCACTGCAAATATCTAAAAATGAACTCATATTTTTTTTTGTTGTTTTTAAGTTATTAAGTTACTGTAATACCCTCGTATTCACGTGGCTTAGTTGGCTAGTATCCTATTTAATTAATGAATGAAATCACGATGTAAAACTTCCTCATAAGTCTTTATATGCATAGAGAAATTCAATTACTCTCATCTAAATTAATTTTATATTTTTTGTAATTGTTTAATTTTATTGTTGTATTGTATTCTTTATTGATTTCGATTATAAACATCACATTCTAAATTCATTAAAAATTCTAACCATTTTTTAATTTGAACAATCAACTATTAAATATATATATTAAAGATAACAATTTTTAATCGGTATTATGAAAAATAAATTAGCTTTGTTGATGCTTTTTTTATAGATGGTCAACCATGGCCCTACAACACGGAAAGAGTCAGAAGGGTGCCAAAGTTTATACTCTGGGCCACTCTCCGATGGTTAAGTCAATAGCTGGGTTTTCAAATTTTATAACAAAGGAGATTGAGAATTAGACCCATCTGTCTTACCTTCTATAGGCATTGTTGGGGGACATGGTGTCAAGTGATTTGAAAGGCAGGCAGCTAGCGCCGAGCTAGTTGTTAGGCTAGGGTGCCTTATAGTTGGGTTCTTGTCAGTCGGTCGCCATTTAAGAGGTGTCAATCCTGAGGTCATGCTATTTTCAAGTGGTTACATTGATGTCCCCTTATGTTTTGGCGATCGCAAGGACGTCTTGGTAGCTTTTTTGGTTATGGTGACTGTGTGGGGTGGCGATGAAGTATTTGGTCGATTGCCCAAGTGGTACAACAGTTGCCCCTCCGTAGGCCAAAAGACAGTTATAAAGTGACTGACGTTTTAGACTTTGGCGAGGGACATCTTGCGCATGGCAAGGCTGGAATTTTTAAATATGAAAGGATGGTAGATGTCATTAATTGCAGTTGTGACTGCAAAGTGACAATAAAGACGGGCATATCAGGAGGTGACTTTTCAGTGACATAACAGAGAAGGGAAAATAAAGGTTAGACATGTGTCATGCAAGGAGAATTTGAATATGCATCATTTTAGAGATATGGCACATCAAAAAAGAGAGAAAAAATCATGGACGAACATGTGTTGAAAAAGAGAATAAAAAAATGAAAAAGACAGGATGGTAGTGGTATATTATGATAGACGAGGGACGAATAAAGGAGTGACACATGTTCAGTTTAGAGAATGCAAAAGGTCGAGCCTTTTAGCTGTATAAGAGAGGAGTTTATGGATAGGGAAGTACAGTGTTTTCTTCAAGAGAAAGAAAAAGAGAAAAAAAAAGAGAAAAAAGAAAAAAAAAAGGTCGGAGTGAGTTGCTGGGTTCTTCAGGGAAGTAAGAGTAAGTTTTTGGTGGTGGGTGTGTCAAATAGTGAGAGGTATCATAGTTTATGGAAGGTATTAATGTGTTTTGTGTTGTGTTGGCAGCGAAGGTGTGGGTGGAGATTCGAGCAAGGAGTGCTATCGTCATTAGGTTTGCGAAAAAAACATTTTGTAAGTTTTTAGCTTCTGGATTTTTGGTTTACTCTTTGTGTGGGTTTAGAAGGGGCTCTTATGAGGGGTGGATAACAAGAGAGGGGGGAGGCTACTTGTCAAATCGATTGCGAGGAAAGGCAGGTTAGAATAGATAGGATAGGAAGTGAAGAGGATAGTTGAAAGCTTAAGTCAGAGAGGTGTGGGTGGTCATCCAATGGTAGAGGAGAGGGGTTTAAGAGAAGCACTTGCTGCTGAGTAGAGTGGCGAAAAGAAGGGTGATGGGTCAGACAGAGAAGGGCCTAAAGAGGCGACGAGTGGTATGAAAGAGGTGGTGCCAGATTTGGACACAGAGCCTATGGAGAGATACACTCGTTCTGTGAATATGTAAACGGTCCGGAGATGGATGCATGATGAAGGAGTTGATCTAGAGAGGTATGAAATAGTTAAGGCAACGATAGAGCAGAGGGTTACATTCCTCAAAAGAGACAGTGCGACATTTTATCTCTACATTTTTAAGGGTGAGTTTCATCTACCGTTGGAGTCATTTTTCTATGCCCTACTAAGGACGTACAACTTGTCACCCAATAAGCTGAAGCTGAATAGTTAGGCGATCCTTGTGACATACTTCTTGGTGTGCAAAGAAAATGGATGATTGCCTTCAATAGGGGTGGTGAAAGAGCTGTATTTCCTTAAGCAAGGTAAGCCTTGTTTATACATTCTGTAAGCCAGGGAAGGGGAAATTGATAGTAGACCTTCCATTAAATGCCCATACGAAGAGGGAGCAATTTTTTATTATGAAAAAAATTGCGAGCACAGCTTGAGGTTTTTGGTCCGATGAGGTCAAAGGATGTGGTCGAGTAACGAGAGGTTGAGCCTAAATGGCGACGAGCAGGAGCTAGTGGTGTTTTTTAGGAGCAGTCAAGTGAGTAGCAAAGTGTATATGATGCTCTAGAATGTTCAAAGAAGGTGTTTAGGGTGAGACCTTTCAGAAGTGCCAGAAGGGTTGGTGAGAGGCCCAGGTCAGCGAAAAAGATGACGTTTGCTAAAACATCAGAGTAGTATAGTTGGTAATGTATTTAGTGTTTGGTGGCGTGTGTATATTTTGTCCTGCAGTGTTTTAATGATAGTTTTTCATGGTTATAGGTGAAAGTGTCGTGGGTAGGGAATAGAAGATATAACAAAAGAGGAAAAAGAGAGGGTTGGAGTGTCTAGCGGACAAAATGGCAAGGAGGAAAGACATCTACCCACTCACAAGGCTGACAAAGGTATTTTCTTAAGTATTATCTTTGAATCAAAAAATGGTAACTTATGTAATTATGTGTTATAACAAGGATGAATGCAATACAAGCGACACTGGCTGAAAAGGCTATGAAATAAGTAGCTGGTGAAAAGGCGACTGTGAGGCAACGTAAGGGGAAATGTAAAGTCAGTGTGGACTAATATGAAGAAGCCATGCCTGAAATGGCAAACATAATGCAAGAGGGCATGCCTATTGCTTCGTCTACCACAATGACTATTGTTATGCCCATGGCGCCCGATGAGGTAGAATGGTTTGGGTCAAGTGGTGGCTTCATCTCAACGAGCTGTGGGTCTTCAAAGCTGAGCAGCCTTTCAACTAAGTCGCATTTGGCACGCACTGGTTCAAGTTCTGGGGGTCAAGCGGTGCCCAAATTTCTCAATAAAAGAAGAGTGCTAGATGTCGAGCTACTACTAGATGGGCAATGAGGGGGGTGGTTCTCTGTGATCGAGAGTCTTTGAATAGAATGGCACTAGTAGTGAATTTGAACCCATCATTGGTTGGTCTCTTAGAAGTAAGGATATCCTAGTTTTATGTATAAATATGCTCATGATGTTGATGTTTTGCGTGTTTGTTGATGCAGGCACTTTACTGCCAAATAACATACATGAGCTAGATGACAAGTTGCAGGAGAAGTTCAACCAGCAAGTGACAAAACTAGGAGAGTAGGAAAAGTAGCTTGCAAAGTCTAAGGAGGCGAATGCTAAGTTGAAAGCCTCTTTAAAAGAGATTGAGGAGAAGTGACTATTCGAGGTTGCAGAGTTGCTTCATAAGGCCAGAAAGGTGAAGGTAACGGCTATGGAATCTGTAAAGAAGCTTGAGAAGCGTGATGCAGAGTTACAGTTGGCTAGGAGTAGAGTCGTTGAATTGGAGGCGCAGCTTAACTAGGTGGGAGCTCGTCAATAGGTAGAGATAAATAAGCAAGAAGAGGAAATTTTTGACAAACTATTTACTGCTGTAGACTCTTATAGATGCAGCACTCTTTACAGGGTGTAGCTATTGCAGGGTCCCCTTGATCTTAGGTCGATTGTATACGCTGCCCGAGGCTTTAACATGCTGATGCCTAGCCAGCAAGAGGTAGAAGAAGGGCAATCAAAGGATGTAGATTTGATTACTCCTACATCAGAAGAGACTGAGGTGGGAGAGTCTGGTGATGATGCTGGCAAGCCGGCTATTTTGTCGGCCAGAGATAACTAGCTGTTCTTGTAATGCGCCAGGGATGCTTTTTTAAAATATCTTTGATTAAATGAAAATTTTTTTTTGTTGAAATGATGGTTTTTATTGCAAATATTTCTGTCACTTAGAATATGTGATTGATGATTTATGGTAGAGATAGGCGACGAATAAATGTCTTGGGGCCTTAGTAATTGATTGAAGTAACTTAGTGCTATTGTGCGAGCCTTGGTGGCCAATAAGGTGACTAGGTCTTGTGAATGTAGCAAATATGAGCCTTGATGGTGGTCCTTGTGACATGTCATTAACTTTTGGGCCTTGTTGGCCATTAGGGCGATTGAAAGTCATGGGCTAACTTTTGAGAGCCTTTGTGGTGATCTTTGTGGCATGGCATCAACTTTTTAGCCTTGATTGCCGTTAGGGCGACTAGTTATCCTAAGCTATTTGTTGAGAGCCTTTACGGTGATCTTTATGACATGCGTCAACCTTTTTGGCCTTGGAGGCCATCAGGGCAATTGGCTGTCACAAGTTACAAGAAGATGTTAAGGAAATCTTTGGTGGCCAAAAAGTGAGAAGTTTATGAAAGAGATATTTACAGGTAATACTTTTTTAAGTGTACGACATTCCATGCATTGGGGATGGGTTTATCGTTCATATCTATAAACTTATAAGCTCTAAATCCAAGGACTTTAGATATCTAATAAGGGCCTTCCCAATTTAGGGATAGCTTCTTTCGTTCGCCAGCTGGTTGACTTGCCTCACAGTTTTATAGCACTAAGTTGCCAACCTGGAACTGTCTATTGTGAACACGACGATTATAGTATCTATAGGTTTGTTATGCGCGGATCACCATTTTAATAGCGATGTCTTCCCTTGCTTATTCTAGTAAGTCAAGGTTGGCTTTTAAGTGTTTTGAGTTGAATGGTTCGTTAGTGTTGGCAATGCAAAGGCTATTGACTCCTATTCAGGCAAGATTGACTGCTTCGATTTCGTTGACGAGGCTAAAGTGGATAGTTGCAATTGCTTGGGTTTCCATTGTGTGGATCGCCTAAAGTATGCCTGGTGTTTCTTCTGCCCAAGCGCCCTTTACGTCATCTCGCTTTTTCTTTAATGGTTGTAGGATATTTTTGTTTATGGATTCCATTTGGCCGTTTGACTGTGGGTGAGTGACGAAAGTGTGTACATGATTAATATGGAACCTTTCGTGGAAATTGTGCAATTTGTCAGCTGAGAATGGTTTGCCATTGTCAGCGATGAACACGCTGGGTATCCCAAACCCATAATGGATATACTACAAAATAATGCTCTCCATGGTCCTGGCAGTGATGGTAGCGACAGGTTCGGCTTCTACCCATTTGGTGAAGTAATTGCTTGCAACGATTAAGAATTTATGTTGAGAGGTCGCCAAAGGGAAGGGGCCCAAAATGTCTATTCTCCATGCACAGAATGGCCATGGACTAAAAATCTGCTTTAATACTTCTGCAGGCTAGCGCGAGATTAGGGTGAACTGTTGACATTTGTTGAATTTTTTTCTAGTTCTTTAGAGTCCTTTTGGATCGTAAGCCACAAAAAACCTTGTCTGAGTGCTTTGAGTGCCAAAGCTTTCCTTCTAAGTGGTTGCCACAGACGCCTTCATGTATTTCTCTTAGCATGTAGTTCACCTCTGAAGGAGCCAAGCATCTGAGCAAAGGGAGGGTAAAAGACTTTTTGTACAAGACATCATTGATAATTACATACCTGCTTGCTCTCTTTTCCAACCATCTTCATTGTAAAGGATTTACTAGGGCTTTATTATCTTTAAGGAATGAGATAAACGGCGTCATCTAATTTTCTTCTGTGTCTGTGGTGATTTCATGTATTCTCATGTTGTAGCTAGGTATTAGGACACATTCGACTAGGATTTTTCCCCTGGTGGAGAGATCCATGCTACTTGCCATTTTAGATAAATTGTCAGCTCGACAATTTTTTTCTCTAGGAATTCATTCAATGGAGACATGAGCAAAGCTTTTGAATAGCCTTTTGATAACATCATGATATTTGGTGAATAACTCATCCTTTACCTCGTATATTCCATTGATTTGGTTGGCTACCAGCTGAGAGTCAGTGCGAGGGACGAGGCGGTTGGCTTCAAAAGTTTTGGCCAGTTCTATTCTGGCGATTAGTGCTTCATATTTGACCTCATTGTTTGTCATGGTAAACTGAAAAGATAGACCGTATTGCCATTCTTGATCATGGGGATTGAGTAATGAACTCCTGCACCTACTTTTTTTTTGCCAGATGATCCATCAATGTATACTGTCCAGCTACCATTTTGGCTATCAACAGGAGATTCTATGGTCGAAACTCTTTTTTGAGTACCGTCACATGTCAAGGTGTCACTTGGTGCTGACTCTTTTGACGTCTGGAATAAGTATTCGATGATGAAATTTGCTAGAGCTTGTGCCTTAATTGCTTTCTTGGGACTGTAAGCCAGACTAAATTCGCTAAGTTTGACGCTCCAATGAACTATTCTGCATGCAAAATCGACTCAGATGACGACATCTTTAAGGGTTAGAATGGTGATGGGATGTGCTTAGAAGTACTATCTTAGTTTCCTGGCAACTACAATGATAGCATAGATCAGCTTCTCTATCTTGATGTAATAAAGCTCTCCGACTTAGAGTGCCCTAATAACGTAATAAATGGGGTATTGTTGCCTAGCTTCTTCTCTCACCAGGACTATGGCGACGATCTCGTCAGATGTAGCGAGATATACATATAGCTGTTCACCTTGTTCGGGGTTGGCTAGTAAGGGCAGAGTGCTCAAATATTCTTTTAATTTGTCGAAGGACTGCTGATATTCCTCGGTCCATTTGTACCTGGTCACCCCTCTTAGCAGTTTGAAGAAGGGTAGACATTTGTCAGCGGATTTAGAAGTAAAGCGATTTAACGCATCTGCTCGCCCTATTAGTCATTGTACTTCCTTATTGGATTTTAGGGGGGCTCATCTGGAGTATTGCACTTATCTTCTTAAGGTTTACTCAATCTCTTGTGATAAAATTATGAATCCTCAAAATTTTCTTGCATAAACACCAAATACACATTTAAGCGGGTTAAGTTTCATTTTGTATTTACGGAGTATGTGGAAGGTTTTTGTCAAGTCTCAAATGTACTGGTAGAGGGAGGGACTTTTGACCAGCATATCATCGACATAAATGTTCATGGATCGCATGATTTAGTGTTTGAAAAGTTTGTTGACCAAGCATTGATATGTGGCTCCAGCATTCTTTAGGCCAAAAGGCATAACTTGATAGCAGAAGGTATCGTCTTTGGTGATGAATGCTATTTTGTCATAGTTTTGGGGATCCATTTTTACCTGGTTATATCCAGAGAGCTTGTGTTCTGCAGAGGCATCTGTAAGTCGGTCGACAGTTAGAAGCAAGTCGTTGTCCTTTGGACAAGCTTTGTTAAGGTCAATGAAGTCAACGCATATATGCCACTTGCCAGATGCCTTTTTGACCATAACCATATTGGCTAGCCAATCAAGGTACTTGACCTCACAGATGTAGTTAGCTACCAAAGTTTGTCGACTTCTTCATAAATAGTACGAGTTATTTCAGGGCAAATCATAACTTTTTTTTTAGGTATGGCTTGAGGCTCTACATATAGTGAGTGCATGATGACAGCCGTATCCATCCCTAGCATATCGGCTGTTGACCAGGTGAAAACATCTGTATTTTCCCTAAGGAATTTTATAAAAAGATTTTTTTCCTATGGGTTAAGGGAAAATTCAATGTTAGCGGATAACTCAAGGTCTGAATTGTAAAGGGCCAGCTTTTATGTATTTTCAGCCAGCTAAGGCTTGTGGTCGTCAAAGCCACTTCGGGCTTTAAGGCTTTCAAGTGTGATTGCTTATGGCTGGGTAGGCGTAATGATATTGATCGCCAATTGATCTGCGCTATAGTTTGAGGTGGCTGTCTGTCGTGTGGCCAGTTCAACTGATAGGATGTGGCATTGGCAGGCTATTTGTTAGTTGGATCTCATGTATCCAATTCCCATTGGTGTTAGGAATTTGACAGTCAAGTAGTAAACAACGGTGAGTATTTTAGTTTTTTTCATGAGCGGTCTACCTAGGATGCATTGTAGGTGGAAGGTTGATCAACCACGAGGAAGTCAACCATGGTGGTAATTGTATGATCATCGTCGTCCATTTTAACGGGAAGTGTGATCATCCTTTTAACTGGGATTGGTTGATTGGCCAACTCGTAAATTGGAGAGGACGACATTAGATCACTAACGTTGAATCCTATTTGGTAGAAAGCATCCCATTGCAGAACTCCGATTGCACTGCCATTGTCTATGAGGATCCTGTTGACTTGATAGTTGCTTATAGTGGCAGAAACAATGATCGGGTCGTTTTTGTGGTCTGATAGGAGGTAAGAATCTAACCTGTTGAAGCTTACTTCTCAATTGGGTTGTTTGAGGTGCTGAGGAGCCACATTTACTGCCATGACACTTCGTAAGTAGGACTTACATTTTGACTTGCTGGTAGCCTATTCTTCTACCGGGCTGACGATCACGTTTATGATGTCGATAATCGATCGTTTGTTAGAAGCGACTTCTGGCTGTTATTGGGTGAACGTGCTTGACCTTTACTGCTCATTTCTTTTTTAACAAACTACTTTGTTGCGTTTTTCCTCAGCAGTGATTCGATTGTATTTTTTAGGTTGATTCAATCCTCCATTACATGTCGTATGTCATTGTGAAAGTTGCAGTATTTTTTGGGATCGCGCTTGCCATAGTTTTCTTTCATTGGCGGAGGGCACTTAATTAGACCCTCTCGCATAATGGTGTTGAGAATTTACGATCTGAAAGTGGTGAAGGGAGTGTAGGACTCATACTTGGTGCGCGGTGGAGGCAATGCTCGTTTCATGTTGGGACTATTTTATGATGTGTCGGTTTGGGAGTCCTTGGAGTGTTGGACCAGAGTAATTGAGCTGTCGATTAGTTTCGACCCCCGGTCGCCCTTTAGCTCTCTGTCCTAACTTTCTGTTCTCCAGTTCATGATTCTAATTTCCTCAGCTTTTACGTATTCAATGCCTTTTCGTAAAGCCCGTATAACTTTATGGGCTGAGCATCAGTTAAGGCATATTTTAGGTATTTATGGTAGATGCCTGCTATAAAGGCCTGGATAGCCTACTCGTCATTGATGTCTCAAACTTCCAGAATGGTGGCGTTGAAGCACTTAACGTAATCGCGAATTGTCTCTTCATGATTTTGTTTAATTGCCATCAAACTAGCGGATGTTCTACCGGCTATCTGACAGTTGCTAAAATGGACGAGGAAGTGTCTGCCTAACTAGTCAAAGTTCGTGATGGAGCCTGGGTTCAGAAAATACCACCATGTTCGAGCTGGTCCTTGGAGCGTTGTTGGAAAAATGCAACACTGTATGGCATTTGGGATATCGCACAGCTTGTGAAATATGTGGAAGTGATTCAGGGGGTCGGCTGGGTTAGTCTTGCCATCATAGGTGTCAGGAGAAACCTTAACTTTTCAAAGGACGATCACTTCACGAATGTCGGGTGAAAGGGGATTATGCTTATTAGTTAGCCATTCCCAATTGTCCTTTTGGGGCTCTCAGAGTTCTCTTATTTCTTGTTTGAGGGCGGCTACCTGCTGGGGAAGGTCCAAAGGCTAAGGTGGTATTCGTCGATGTGGCAGAAGGTCCCAGGCGGCATCTGTCATGGTGCTGGCATAGAGCAGAAACTTTCCTCTACCATTGGGCGAATTATATGGTCTGGTGCAATGGGCCAATCTTATGGTCTCAGGTTTGAGATGTTTTCAGTGTGTTGTAGCGGGCGATCAATCGGTTACGTGTTTTGACAGTTGGTTTGGGAATTGACAAGTTGTGCTAGTTGGAGCTGGGATTGCTAGATGGTAGCCAGCTGGCTGGCAATGGCTTGGAATTAGGCTTAGTACTGGGCGTGATAGTTAAGTTGGCCGGGTGGCAACGATAAGGTTGGCAAAGTCATCGCATGGATTTGTGGTGGTGTAAGGGTATTAAGGTTGGTAACGAGGGGCGCTAGGGCATCCACAGGTATGTGGAGTGTGTTTGTAGCAACATTAGTAGCTGTGATGGTGTTGCTTGGGCCTGCTGGTTGGTCATGGTGGGGAACAACGATGGTTTCTGGTGAAATCAATCCTAGCAAAGTTTGATAATAAGCTAGTGGTGAGTGGGTTAACCAAAAGGGGAAGGGTATGGGTATTTAAGTGTGTGACAAACTAGGGATTGTGGGGGTTGGTTGAGTTGCGGTTTGCTTTATTGCTTCCGATGATGGCGAAAGGTTTTGTGGAACAGTGTCAACGAGTTGGTCAACCATGGTTTTTTCCTCTATTCCCACAGATGGTGCTAATTGTTGATGCTTTTCTTCCGAATGGTCGACCATGGCCTTACAACATGAAAAGAGTCAGAAGGGTACCAGAGTTGGTACTCTAGGGCACTCTCCGATGGTTAAGTCAGTAGCTTGGTTTTTAGATATTATGGCAAAGGAGATTGAGAATTGGACCCATCTGTCTTGCCTTTGGATTTACTTACCTTTTATAGGCGTTGCTGGGGATATGATGTCAGATGATTTGACAGGTAGGCAGCTAGCGCCGAGCTAATTGTCAGGCTAGGGTGCCTTGTAGTCGGGTTCTTGTCAATCGGCAGTCATTTAAGAGGTGTTAGTCATAAAGTCATGCTACTTATTGAGTGGTCACATTGATGTACCCTTATGTTTTGATGGTCGCAGGAACGTCTTAGCAGTCTTTTTGGTTGTGGCAACTGTGTGAAGTGATGATGAAGTATTTAGTCGATCGCCTAAGTGGTATAACAAGCTTATATACAAAATAAATTACTATTATTTTATTAAATTTAAGGATTAATTTATTTTGAAATAACTTAATAGTTAATACTATATATATAGAAAATAAAGTTCAATTAACGATGCCTATAATCACCTTTTAAT
>JBBYHM010003035.1:0-12221 GCA_038381775.1 Adansonia rubrostipa | reverse complement strand
GTATTCACCTCGGGAAAACGCAATATCTTTGAAATTGTAAGTTAACGACTCCGCAGCATAAAGATAAGGCCTCTCGGCAAAATTGGAGTCATTGGTTTTCATCACCTGTTTAGCTCCTTCCGCTGATGAAATTATGACTGTGGGGACTTCGCCAAGTTGCAGATGCATCACGGGACCATACTTGCGAGCGAGGCGAGCAAGACACTGGTGAGGTTGTGTGCCGACAAAGAGGTGCAAGTTCCCTATGAGAGGTAATTTGGGAGGGCCTGGTGGTAGCCTTGAAGCAGAGCCTCTAGGTTTGGGTTTCATCCATGTCCGTAAGGCCATGAATATGAAGTAGAGGAGGGAAGAAAGGATTAAAAAGTAGCGAAGCGGATTTTCCATTAGGAAGATCTAAGGAATAGGTGATTTGACTGCATCGAGTTGCCAGGTCTCGGTTCAATTGTTTAATTTATATCGTGAAAAATTCTAGAATACGTTTCTTATTTAAGCTTTCTGTCAGCTTGATATAAAATGAATTTTTGATGTTAAATTTAGTCTCAATCGTTGATTTAAAAAGAATATTGGTAATAAATAAAATTTTAAAAAAATAATATAAAATAATAATTTTTATAAAAAAATTAAAATAAAAAATTTATTTTAAAAAAATATTTATTAAAATTATTAATAAGAAATTATAATTACAATTTAACTTTAGTTTTTTTACTGTTTTGCTTTTGTGTTCATAGGATAGTCAGTTGTTTTGGTGTCGGAAAAGAATCGACTCTTTTATATATATAAACTATATATATATATATATAAATTATAAATATAAATATATAAATTATAAATATAAATTATATATCAAAAATATTTTTTAAAAATAATAAAATATTAAAAATATTTTTTACTAAATTCTAAGCAACTATTTAAAAATAATAAAAAATAAAAACATATTTTATATTAAATTTTTAAATATCATTTATAAATAGCAAAAAATAAGAACTATTTTATATTAAATCTCGAATTATTATTTATAAATAATAAAAAATAAAAATATATTTTATATTAAATATAAAATTAATATTATACATGCTAGGGATCGGCCCTTCGTAAGAGAGTCGACCCTCCACAAATTATACATGATATATATAATTATATATATTAAAAATATTATTTTAAATCTCAAATTATAAAATAATCTCGAATTATATTAAATACTAGATTAATATAAAAATAATAAAAATTAAATTATATTTAATATTGAATCAAATTACTTTTTTAAAATTAAAAATGATATATAATATTATAAAAATAACATAATAATATATTATATAATGTATAATATATAATAAAATATTAAAACTATTTTATATTAAAAAATAATTACTAAATGTATGACTCTTTTATAACTAAATGTACAACTCACTATAACTAGATATACAACTTATTACAACTAAATGTAAAACATATATGTAAAGTAGTCGTGTTCATGTAAGATAATATATATTATATTAGTATATTAATATATATATTATATAATAAAAATAAAAATATTTTATATTAAATTATTTAAAAATATTAAATGCTAACATCGCCTTAGCTTCATGTTAAGCAATAGTTATAAAGAATTATAAAAAAATAAAAGGTAATAATAATTATTAAAAAAATAAAGCATAAAAAATTAATTCTAAAATGGAAAATAATAATTATTAGAAATATTGATAAAAAATTGTAATTATAATTTTGCTTATAGTTTTTATCTTATCTTTTAGCTGTCTTTCTCTCTGACAGTAATTTAGTGAAGGTTATAAATTATAATATGCATTGTTTACTTTTTATTTTTTTTTTTGCAATATTGAGAATTAAAATTTTTTTATCCAAACAAAGATCTTCAAAGATATTAAGTTATGATTATCTTACTATACAAAAATAATCAATTGTATTTTTTATTTTTTTTTTACAAGTTTATTTTTTTTATTTCTATTAGAATGTCATTCTCCCACTATATAAGAATAATTAGCTTTAGCATATATACAATCATGTTCAATGTGATGTCGATCATAAATGAATATTACTTTATATATATGCTTTACATTTAGTTGTATTGTGTCGTATATCTAGTTATAATGAGTCGTACATTTAATTATAAAAAGTCATACATTTAGTAATTATATTTTAATATAATATATTTTTAATATTTTATTATATATTATATATTATATTATTATGTTATTTTTATAATATTATATATTATTTTATATATGTATTATATAATATATATTATTTTAAACTTTAAAAAAATAATTTGCAGTTAATAGTAAATATTTTTTAATTTTTATTATTTTTAACTAGTTTTTCAAATTTTAATATAAAATATTTTAATATTTTATTGTATATATAATATTAATATATTAATATATTATATTTATTATATTATATTATATATGTATTATATTATATATATTATATAATGTATAATATATATTATTTTTAATTATTAAAAATAGTTTAATTTAATATTAAACATTTTTTAAAATTTTTATTTTTTTTATATTAATTCAGTATTTAATATAATTCAAGATTTAATATAATATTTTTAATATATATAATTAATATGTAATATATATAATTATATATAATATATTAATATATATTAATACATAATTTATATTAATTTGAGATTTAATATAAAATTTATTTTTTTATTATTGGTAAATATAAATTTAAGATGTAATATAAATTTAAAAATTAAATTATAATCATAATTTTTTAATTAGTAATTTTATTAATTATTATTTTTTATAAAATTTTTTAATTTTTTTGTAAAAATTATTATTTTATATGACTATTTTAAAATTTTCTTTACAGATAAATTATATCTATTTTCTTTAAATAATGAATGAGATAAAAGCTATGAGATCTAAAAGTTAAAATTATTTGAAGATAACCTTGAAAAACGCCTGCTAAAATTTTCTGTTCAAACTATATATATATATATATATATATGTTTAAAAAAGTTAAGTCTAATCATATTTCGTAAAAGCGAAGTGTCAGAGGCGTTAGATTCCGCTTCAGGAAACGCATTTCCGTCCACAGAATACTTCTCAGCTTCCCAGATATTTCCCTTCCGCCTTGGATTTATTACAAAAATTAAAGGAGTGTCGGGCCACTTGACCCTACCACTTTGAGAGTCAGGAGCAACTGGCAGCAAAACTCATTGGCTTCGTCCGACATTGTTGGGTTTTCCTAATAATTTTGCGGCGATGGTAGAATTGATTATTTTAGATATAATTATATAAATATAATATATATAAAATAATAAAAATTTTATATAATATGATATAAATATATATATTTAAATATAATTATAGTATAATAAAATATTAATATAATATTAATACATAAATAATCAGTTTTAATTGAGGTTTATTCGTTGGGAATTTGAGCATACTAACTCGTCCAGTTGGACTGGAGAAGCATCTGGTGGAGAGATAATATCTTTTTTACTGCTTTCATTTTTTTAATTTTTAATTTTAATTTTTAATTTATTTTTTAATATAAATATAATTTTAATAATTTTTAATTATTACCTAATATAAATATAATTTATATTTAAATTTTATTATTTAATATAAAATAATTTTTAATTATTTATTATATATGTGCATATTTTAATTTAAATACATTTAAAAACCATCTTTTTATACTTATTTCATAATCATTATTACGATTAAATATAAATATATATTTTATTATTAAATTATAAAAATAAATTTTATAACTATTATAATTAATCTCGCAATAATTATTATTTTTAATCTTAATCAAATTAATTTCGTCGTCAATCTAAATGCAAACTTAATCGACCCTTTCATATTACAAGTTTTGGGAATTGGGCGATTTGCAACAGAAATTATTAGTAATCTTTTCTAGCCCACCTAATGGTCTGACCAATAAAAAATTAGGCCGCATCACCGACATGTCAGCGTCGATTAAGTCAAAGAAAAAGAAACCGATTAACCCAGAAAAGTTAACCAAGGAAAAATTGTTCAAGTTGAATAATTGTATATTTTTTCTGTAATTTTTTTAGCATATTGACATTTACGGAAACTAAAATATTGGAGAAAAATTTTCTTTTACAAGATCATCCTCTCAAAAAAAAATACTTATTTATAATCATTATTAATCATAATTGATCATAATAATAACTATTATAAATACAATCACAATAAACTTAACTTACCTAAAATACTTCTACAACGGGGAAGAAAAAAAAAACTTGAATACCAAAACAATTGATTTATTTACTTTTCAGAGTATTTAACTGCATACTTCAAATTGCTGAATAAAATTTAGTAATATCAAGATTTGGGATATGTCAAAAAAAAATTTTATGAAATATTTCAAATTTTTTTTTTAAATTTAAAACTAATACCGTCAAGTCCTGATGCTTTAATGAACTTTATTATGTAATTAGGCATCAAGATGATATGAGTTTAGTTAACGTCAGCTAGCTCACTTTCGACATTTACAATATCTGAATAAAATTTAGTAACATCAAGATCTGGAATATGTCCAAATTTTTTTTTGATGAAATATGTCAAAATTTTTTAAAAATAAAACTAATACTATCAAGTCACTGATGCTTGAATGAAATGCATTTGTTGAACGGCAATGCCATTTCCTCAGCTTTGAATTCTTTGGGATTGAAATAAACGTTTGAAAATAGTGAACGAGAAACTGCTTAAAATTAGTATTCTCAAACTCCATGCACCGTCAATCGGACTTTATGGTGTCTTGTCACTTTCTTTTGTGACGCTTCAACTAGCTGTGTTCGTACTAGGCACCATAATTAACAACAATTTTTTTTACCTTTTTCATCGAAATTTTAGGTTATATTGTTCGACTTTGCCAAACTACACAAACAGCCTGCCTCACTTCACATCAATGTACGCTCATCATTTGACTTTCTTTTTTTTTGTTGGCACAAGTTACCGTTAAAAGATAAACATGATAATTTTATTTATAATATAATTATATGATATAAATTTAAAAGAAAAATAAAAATAAATAAATATATTAAAATTTATATAATAATAATTATTAAAATATCAAATAATATAAGTATATAATATTTTTAATATAATTATATTTATATAAAATATACAAATATTCGTTACGTTTAGTAAAAGATTTAAACCTAAGTACTTACTTTGTATTTAGTCAAATACAATCTTTCTCAACTTTAGGTGCACATTTATTGGTAGAAGATTAACGGTTGTAGTCTAAAAACAAGTCCATATCAATATGATGTCATTTCTTTTTGCCTCATATTTTTTAAGGAAAAAACATGCCACTTAATAAAATTATGATTTTTCTTTTTTGCGTATTTACATAATTTCCATTTGTTTTCTACATGTAGATGATTCTTTTGAATGCATGCATTGTGGTGGAGCTTGTCTTTCTCAGACTTTATTATCTTTTCTTCTCAAGCAGTCGCTTTCCCACATATTCATAACTAAGTCTCAACAAGTTAGTAATTTTGATCCACTTGACTGATTTGTGAGCTTCGAAATTTGAGCGTCGACTGCCCATTGATGTTGTAATTGGCCAATAAAATTTTTTTTCATTAATAAAATGTTTAGATTTAGAAAAAAAATAAAAACAAAAAAATCTAAGCCTTCATGCACGTTATATGCCATTGGTTAATTACAGGGTGATGTTTAAGGGTTTATATTTGATATTTTGATAGCGTATAAATTTATATATTATTACTAAATCAAATAATATTATATTAATAAAAAATTTTAAAAATAAATACAAATAATTTTATTTTTAATGAGGTCATATTATTTAATTCATTAATAATACGTAAATTATGTACTCTCAAATATAAATCATTTTAATAATGATCAAAGATAGACTTTAAAGGTTCTTAAAAAATATTTTTAATTAGATAAAATAATCTATTGATTAAATTTTTCTTCAATAAATAATTAGGTCAAAATATTTCTTACCCCTTTGGCCGTAATAACAGAAATACAAACCACACCTTACAAAAGAAAAAAAAATCGGCACTTTGGATGATTATTTGTGAAACTTGGGCGCTCTTCGCAAATCAAAGCGTGCAATTAATTATTCCCATTGTAATTAATGGTTGGCTATTCCCACATTGAGTTTTAATCCAATTCTAAGAACTTCAATTACAAAAATAAAGGTTAGCAAAATACTTAAATTTTCTTTTTTTGTGAATACCGTTGAAGAAAAATGTTTGATGGCGGCCAGCTCCAATTGGTAGATTCAAAGAAAAGTAATCCCCAATAATTGAACAAAGATGGTAATTTTGTGGAGGCCAATTATGGGTCATCTATGAGGGAAAATGAAGATAGACATCTGGTTGCCCACCTAGTCGTGATTTAGTGGTAAAGGCTTATTTGAGGCATGTACTATAATGATGTATGTCCTGAGTTAGATTCTTTGAAAATTTTTTATTTAAGTGAGAAAAATGATGGTAGATATTAAGTCACTCCAAAGTTTACGAGGAAAGATCGGCCTAGAGGACCTTACCCCAAGTCTTCGTCATGATAAAAAGACACCTATATCCTTATATTCGCGTACATAAGCAATGATAGGGCTTGGAATCCAAGAAGTAATGGACTCTTGTATTAGTTTCGATTTTTATAGTTTTAATCGCATTGAGTTTTAGCCAAAAAAAATCGTTCAAAAAAGTTTTAAGAGATGAAAATACTTATCAATAAATTACTTTTGCTTAGTTAAATAATTAAATTTTGTAAATATTTAAAATAAAGATTTTTAAATTTTTAAATTTGTGGAGTAATGAAGTGACAGTTTAGTATTCAACAACATATGGTAAATGCAACGAACATCTATATACCTATGGCTCCACAAGTTATATGCCAAAAATAGCTTGGTAGTGATTCCAGAAGTAATTGGTGATCTTATTTTGCAAAAACAAGAGACACTATATGTGTAACTGTCATAAGAATCTTTAGAAAAAATAATATGTAAATTATTTTGAATAAATATTTTTGCAATGAAAATCGTAAAAATTTAGATACATGATCCACAACGGATTTGCTTCTACTTTTGGGCTTTTATTATGCCTAATTTGCAGTGGAAAGTTTAGTTGGAAAATAATTTGCAAGAGAATTTTAATATTTTGTTGCAAAAAGATTCACAATTTATGGTTTAACGTAATTGATTCATGCAATCACTTTTAAAAAATAGTATGTAATAAATTTGAAATTTGAATCTAATCCTTTTTTTCTATCCTCGAACTACATCCTTCCTTAAAAAATTTGTTGGAAAGCGTAATTTAAAACTGATTTTGAGGTGTTTGCGAGGGCATTTTATGTTGCAAATAAACTTTGTTCATATGAAATGAATTTTAAGCTCCTATCCTTGGATTTGCAGAAAAATCTTGCTGCTGCGCCAAAAACTTCAGTCCTGTCTAAATCCTTTTCAGGCTTCTTTCCATCAAGAAGCCGCAATAAACTTAATAGTATTAGGTCTATATTAGCAATATATCCTTATTCTATCTCCAAATAGGATAAAATCAAAACTGGCAACCTTATCGTCAATTTAACCATATCAAGGAATCGTCATGCATTAACTACAGTTTTAGCAGGTACCCAATAATCTTACATATCTTGCTGCATTTTTTGTTGTCAGTTTTCAGGGGCGCAGCTTCATGTTTTTATGGGCGCCCCAAAATTTTTAGAAATTTCTTAATATATATATGTTGTCTATTTATATATTAAATTTAATTAAATTAGTCACTTTAAATAAAAATATGTTTATTTACTTTTTCTTATTTTTGTTTTAATTTAATTTTATGAATTAAAATTTATAGACAAATAAAATTTTTAGTCTTGCCTCCCCCAAAAAAAATTGGCTAGCTCTGCCTCGATTGGTTTTCACTATGCAAGTATATATATCGCAACAATTATTGATTAATTAGAGTGTCGATCGCCCAAGAAATCATATTAAAATTGTTAAATATTAAAATTAAAACAACTTATCCAAATAACCAATTAAAAATTGTAAATTAAAATTAAGCTAACATTAATTAAATAGCAAAGTAAAAAAGCAAATTAGGTTTAATTAATCAATAAGAAAAGCTTAGGATTACAACTTCCCTAACACTTCATTGAATTTGGTTTTCTCTCTTAACTTGATTGATGACATCAAGTTTTTAACCTATAGTTCTAATATATTTATAAGAATCTTTCTATGATCTTATAAATATGTCTCTCCTAAGCACTATACTATATTCCTATGCAAATTGAATCAAAGAGAAAATCATTAAGCTTTTTAATTTGGTTGCATATGATATGCTCATGTATGTCTATCTAACATACAAATCAATTTACCATAATAAATGAACACGAAATGTATGTTACTTAATCTAGATTTAAATACAAGTTGCATATGATATGCTTATGTATGTCTATCTAACATGCAAATCAAGTTACCATAATATATGAACAAGAAATGTATGTTACTTAATCCAGATTTAAATACAAAATTTCTTTTTTCAAGTTCATTAGGGTTATCAAATCAATATAATTGGTGTAGTTAGTCAATTATAAGCATTATGCACAAGATTGAATAAATAATTGAATTATCATTAATATCAAGAAAGAAAATAAAATAATCTGAAGTATATGTTGAGTTTAATTGCCTTAGAAAATTTAGTTCATAATAAATAAAAAATATAAAATAAAAGAATTTCATCATCATAAATATTATAAGAAAGATAAATAAGATCAAGAGCAAAAAGAAAACTAAGATTGGACAGGTCTTTGTCTTCAAACTTCTTCAAAATCTATCTCCTCCACTTTGAATATTATGGTGGCCACTATCTCTTTAGAAATTAGGTTAAAAAATAAAGCTAATTGTTTATAAAGTCTTTAACCTTAAAAAATCCTATTTATATAAATAGGTAAAACCTTGAAACGAGAAACTTCATGCACAAGTATTGAGTTGGGTCCACTTTGCTTCTTTATTGTGTTATTGTACTTCAAAACTCTTTCAAGCTTTGGGCCCATGAAAATACCAAATTACTATATAATTTAAGTATAAAAAAATAAAACTAATTTAAAAATAACTAAAAATTAATAAAATATAAATAAAAATCTCTAAGACTTACTTAACTTTAATTCATACAATGAGACTAAATAACTCTATTTCTTAAAGTTATCATACCCTTAAACTTAAGATTTTTCTAGTCCTTGAGCAAAATAAAACAAAATGGACAAACAAAACTCAAATTGAGATAAATTTACTCAAATAATTATTATTTTAAATTTCCTCAAAAGTTATCTCAAAATCCCAACTCATGGTAGAACACAAATATAACTTAAGTCCATGCTTCAATTCAATCATTAACCTTACGCTTTGAATAAATTTTCAAAGTGTGTGTATGATCTCTTTGTAAATCATTGCATGTAATCCAAATACGTTTATGCCAATGAAAACTACGAATTGATACTAGATTTGCTTTTCGTCCTTCTCTCCATTAGTGTAGACTAATAGTTTACCAAGGATTATGTAGGACTTTATTAAACTTTTAATGAAAGGCTATGGTAAAGATAGGATAAAAGATATATTTCGACTAAAGTCACCCATAGGCACTTTTCATAGCTTAGGATTTTTTTGAATAGCCATTCTTAACACTTTGAGGCACATACCCTTTTCATTACACTTTTTTTTTCACCATTTTATTCATTTACACATTTTTTTCTTTTTTTTTTCATTCATTTTTTAAACATCACCAATACAACCCAATTTAAACATGACTAAATATTTCATAGAATAATTTCATGCACATGCTTATGTAGTGATGGTTGATCATGATTTTTTTATTTGGCTAGGTTATATAATATATGGTAATAAAAAAAAAGATATATATCAATAAGGCTCAACAGGGTAAACTAAGGTTATTAACATATAAAATGCTAGAGAGGCTTAAATAATCTAAAGATGGTCTAAATCATCTCTTAAACTTAGTTATGCCACCTCAAGAGAGAAGCAAAAAAATTCTAAGCTTGTAGACATAATTTTAATTCATAACAATATAAATGGTCTTTAAATAAGTAGTACAAATCACAACAAAAAAAAAATCAAATGCTCAAAATTTTGGAAATCACATTCTAACAACGGGACTAACAAAAGAATTTAACACTAACTTGAATCATGCTTAGATTTTCCCAAGAATCAAGATAAATCAATAACTAGATTCTTATCACTGGGTAAAGATTTCATCATAATAAACACACATCATCTCAATTTAAGACTTCCTAAAACCATAAATTTAGCAAATAAACTAAAAATGATTCACCAAAAAATCACATAAAAGACAAATGCAATAATATCAAAATAAACACTCATTAACTAATCGCCCCTATATTAGACCATAGTAAACACCCTTAAACTTAAATGAAGTATTGGCCCCAATGCGCCAAAGTAAAAGATTAGGATCAATAATACTCCCCTATCAATGGATGTTGTAGACACCCCATTTTTTCTGGGCCAATATTCAAGGTATCAAAGGTCACCATCAAAGGCACCAGCATAGTCATTTGGAAGAGCATAAATTAGTTCCCATCATTCTTGGCTAAGGTGAGTTGTTTAGAGAGTCAAAGGTATGGAAATTTTGCAATAGGGTATCGATACAAAGCCTCTATGTCACCCAGAATCCCACTTGTTGTATCGATATATTGCTAGATGTTCGATACCAAGGATGTTTAATATGATACAGGTTTATGTCATTGCTAAAATCATGATTTTTTGCAAAAATGTATTGATTCACAAGTGAAAATGTTGATACATCTAGGAAATTTTGCTCTATGTATCAATATAGAGTTTTTTAATTGAGATTGGAAGGTAAAATTTGCTCTATGTATCGATATAAAGGTATTTTTTGCCTAATTCATGCCATTTTTAGCCCTTGCACTATTGATAGAAAATTCCAATTTGGCAAAGTTTTTGGCACCAAAAATCATCGAAATTCATACCAGGCTTTAGCATTGGATTTATGATTGGGTTTAACAAAATTTTTAGGCCAAAATGACTTGAAAATAAGACATTTTCATGGAAAACATGGTTTATTTTAGGCATGCTTGGCTTTTTTCCATTTGCAGATAGCCTTAGCCCTTCTGCTCCACTACCTTGGTTGCCAAAGCCAATGAAAATCAAGATAGCTGAGGATAATACCTAGGCTATTGCATGGTACATGAAGAAAATCCAATAATACCCTCATTTTGGCCATAAACCTTTGGCTGAGCATTTGATTATAAAAGATCCAACTTTGGCTCAGCAAAAAAGACTCTCTAAACACACTCACAGACCGCATTTTTTAAATGCAACTCTCTATTTTTGTAGCTCTTCGGACAACCCTGCAAGCTTTGAGTGAAACAATGGAAAAAGGGTTCTGCAAGCTTTGTTGGTATATTTTCTACACCTCATGTCATTTTAGCTCACCAATCTTCATGAAACTATGACCTTTGTAGGAAAGTATGCAACTTTGAGCTCATTTTGATGATATGTTAAGTTTATGATGCCTTGATGTTTTTTGAGTGCTTCAAAAATTAAAGAAAATTTTCTTAGCTCATCTTAGAACAACCGTTGTTTCATTAATTCTTGGCATTCTCACCGTCATTCATGCATAATATTGATGATAAATTGTTATTTCAAGATACTTTGATGTTTTATTGAACTTGACGATGTTTGTTGTGTGTTTGATAATGTAAAAATCATGTATTTGGTGCTGTACAAATTTGCCATCACTTATTTCATGCCATGGAAGCATTATCTCTCATGCACATACCATCTTTTATGTTAACATGAGTATCATCTTAATTGTTCATGCATTTCTCTGCATTTCATACATTTTTAATATGTTTTATGTGATAAAACGTTGCCTTGTTATTGCTCCATATTGTGTTTGTCATAGATCCATGTTTACATGTTTTACTTGATTAAAAATGCTTTTTTGATGCTTCTATTTGGTGTTTGTTTGCTAAAAAAACCTATTTTCATGAAAACCCTTAAGTTAAGTCTATGTTACCTCTAATAAATGGAGATCAACACGAATGTAATGTTTTCACTAATTAGTTTTCCAATCTTAGAGAAAAGTTGAGCTTTCCATGTTTGGATTCATGGTTAAATGACGTTAAACATTTTGATTTTCAAAATAAAATAGCCTTTTTACCTAG
>JBBYHM010003034.1:0-60271 GCA_038381775.1 Adansonia rubrostipa | reverse complement strand
TCATGTGATGTTGACCCTTTTTTATCCAATTTAGACTTCAAAAAGATGTTATGATTAATTCAAAAGTCTAAATTCGTGATCTGATATGTGTTTTAATCTTTCCTTATGTAAAGAAACGAGTTAAAATCAAGTTTTGGATCAATGGTGGATGAGTCAAAAATGCTCGGACAGTGAAAATGGCCTGCATGTATCGATACATTGCATAATGTATCGATACATTTGGTCCAAAAACCTTATGTATATCGATACAATGAACATTGTATCGATACAATGATCAATGTATCGATACTGTGAACCATTGTATCGATACTACGAACCACTGTATCGAAACATGTTGATATGCATCGATACATTCCTTTACAAAATGCATGTTTTGGTCCTGACATGGTCTAGTATCGATACATGAGGTCCTGTATCAATGCAGAGCTTATGTATCGATACATCTACATGTTGTATCGATACAAATGGGGATATTTTAAATTTTTGGCACGTTGGAGCATTGTATCGATACATGAGAACCATGTATCGATACATTCAAGTAAATTTATGAATTTTCTCATATCTTTTGTCCCTGGATACCTTGGACTACGTCATTTAATGCCACATCTTCGCATTTACCTTTGATATGATCTCTAGGCCTTCTTGACATCCTCAGAATACTTTTTCGTCGATCATTGCCCCCTCTTATGTGCATGCTCCAGATTACTAAAAATTAGCTCAGACAAAATAAGGTGTCTACATGTATCAATACACAAAGCTATTTTAGCCTGATTCGAGACATTTTTAACCTTTGTACCATGACTCTAAAACTTTAATTTGGCCACACTTTGGCAACAAAAATTACTCAAATTCATACCAAGCCCCAACATTTAACGTATAATTTTAAGTCTCTTAGGATATTTGATATGGAGAGTCAAGTTACATTCTAAGTAGCTAGTCACAGTCTAACATATAACTGATTCTTGAGAGTGAGTAAGTTAAACCAGTAATGGTAGAGTTTGTAAACCATCTAAGCTTGTACCCAAGTAGTAAGTTGTTAATAACTAAACTTCTGGAAGAATCAATAAAAGTATGAAAAGAGTAGAAGAAGGTTATAAACCAACTAAGAATCAATAAAAGTATGAAAAAAGTAGAAGAAGGTTATAAACCAACTAACTTTCTAGCTAAAAGGAAAACAATATTATAGGTTTCAATCCCTTATTCTAGTGATAGAGATTGTCATGTTCTAGCATAAGAAAGCAAAAATGATCCTTTAAGTGGCCATTCTATCACTTCTGCACCCTCAGTAGTGTTTAAGGATTGAAATAAATTAGTTTTTCAAAAATTCAAAACAAGTATTGACCCTTAGCATTGCTAAAGGGAATCTAGCAAGCCTTGACTCATAAATGTTTAGACTTCCTTATGAAATTGGAGAAGGACCTCATCACCTATTACAACCAATTGCTTAGAGATGAGAAATTAGTTTGATGTCCCAATCCCTTATGGCTAAAGACTTCTGATGGGTTAATTGATTTTAAGGCCTAAAATGACATAAAAATGGGACATTTTCTTGGAAAAACACCTTGGTTGCTATAGCTAATGAAAATGGAGTATGCTCTTAGGGTTGTTACATGAAACATGAAGAAAACCCCTAAATGCCCTTATTTTTTGGCTCTTAAGCTTTAGCTAATCATGTGCTTATAAAAAAAGAAGGCTTAGCAAAAAAAAGGACATCTGCAAACATATACACACACTTAAACATTGGGCATCCATCCTTCAAGCTTTCCCTTTTACTATTTTTTAGGTCCTTATACTAGCCCTAAGAAATGCACCAAAAACATTATTTTTTACTCCATTTTCTAGCTTTCCTTTTTGTTAACTCATAACAAGTGAGGGAAAACTAAGGAAATAACATTTTTACTTTGAAAAAACTTTTTTCTTGCAAAAAGGTAAGGAAAAGTGCTATAACTTGTGAGAAGGCAAGGATACTAAAGCTTCTTGGTATGTTTTGTCACCTTTGCTTTTATTTTTGTTGTTTATGTCATTACTTCCATTATCTCAATGAGCCATATCCATGATACCATGACCTTTTTAGGGAAACATGCAACTTTAAGTTTGTTTTGATGATGTTGATTTTATGACATTTCGATGTTACTTGAATGCTTAAAAATCATACTTTTCTTTGTTTATCTTGGAATAGCCATATTTCAGTGATCCATGGCATTATCCACCCCCATCCATACATAATCTTTAATGATAGATTGACATTTCAAAATGCTTTAATGTCCTATTGAGCTTGGTAATGTTTTTTGTCAGTTAGATGACATAAAAATCTTGTCTTTGAGGTCGTAAAATTTTCCACCACTTATTTCATGCCATGAATACATCTTCTTATATGTTTATATCATCTCTTACATTGTTATAGGCATCCTTTTAAATGTTCTTGCATTGTTCATACATTTTTTGTATTTTTCTAGGTTTATAGGATAAAAATGATCTCTTGATGATGCTTTAATACATATTACCATATATGCCATATTTAAACAGTTTTCATGGTTAAAAAATGCCTTCTTTTTGCCTTTCTTTTGTGTTTGTTTACTAAAAAAACCATTTTACAAAAACCCATAACTTAAGTTTATGTTAGTTTTAATAAATGGAGATTAACATGGATTTAATGTTTTCACTAAATGGTCTTCCAATCCTGGGGAAAAATTAAGTTTTCCATGTCTGGATTCATGGTTAAATACGGCTAAAAATTTTGATTTTCAAAATAAAATATCTTCTTTTACTTGCTCTAAAATGTTTATGCCTTGATTTTTGGGGTTTAATACCCCTTACTAGTGACTTGGTTAATAGGTTGTTCTGTTGTCCCAAACTATTATGGGATTGTGCAAATAAGCTTGTGAAACCATTGTCACTGACCTCTCTGTCATGGACATTCGAATGTCTATAACCCAAGGCTAGTTCTAGGAAACCCAAAAAATGGAAAAACTCCATTGTTTTGCCTTGGTGCACCGTGTCCTCAATTTGAAAAATCATGTTCAAGCCATAAAATTTTTTTTTGGAATTTTTGTGTGTTTTCTCCTTAAAGCGCATCAAATTACCTTTCCAATTATACCTTGTTTACCCCTGTAAGTGCTTCAATGAGGGAGTTATGATTTTTCAAACCTTTGCTATATGGAACCCTTGGAATTAGCAATTTACATTCTGTTTAGGCTATTTTTGCCGACCAAATAATTTTTTGGATTCTTGAAATCTTTGTGAAATTCTCTTTCTTGAAAGGTATTGTTTGAGATTTAATAATTCTAAATAAGTCCGAAGTGATTTTTCAAAATTTGTTACACCCATTCCCCTGTATGTGATGTCAGTGCTGAAACAAACTCAAATTCAAAAATTAATTTTATGTAAAAAGTGATTTTCTAAGATTTTTGGGATATTTTCATAATCCTCATCAAGTTAGCTTTCCAACAGTACCTTATTTAGCCTCTGAAGCCTTTGAATAAATGTAGGATAAATTTAGGAAGATTGATAGTAAAATGTTGTCCCCTATTTTCTTAGCTTCAAAAAAATTAATTGAATTTGTTAGAACCACCTTTGTTAGGCATTTGAATTCATCAAAACAATTCTAGGTAACCCTTTCTACAGAGTCATAAGCCATAACACAAGTCCCACTAGGTTTGGATCAAGGCCAAAAAATTGTTAAATTTTATTGTTTATTTCAAATTACCAATGCCAAGTTAAAATCCATAGTTTTACCAAAAACACTCCATTTTTCAAAAAAAATTCTTAAAGCTTTCATTTTTTTGGATACTCCAACCCCATTTTCCAAAGGAATACTTTAACCTTGCTTTGGAACTTCACTTAAAATTTTCTCTCTTCTAAACATCCCCTGATCTTTTCATCAAAACCCACTTTTTACATACACAAGCCACCATTAAGTCTAAATGCATTTCAAAATTGTCATCCTAGTTATTTCTCAATAACAAAAAACAATTACAAGATACATCCCAATTGTTCTTATTTCCTATGCCTTTATGTGTTTATTTTTATGCAATATTTATTGTATTCTTTTTCATCTTACTAACACGTTTTCCTTTATGGTGTCCATTTTGCATTCATATTTCCAAATTGTTTTCACAAATTACAAGGCAGTGTTCCATGTTAGTATATCTCCTGTACTTAATGCATAATATCCAATTTTCAAAATTAAGTCCAAAAATCATTTTAAGTTTAAAATCTCAATGTTCCTTACTCTCCAGGGTGTATATAAGATTCAAATATTCTTTAAGACTATGGTTTATTATTTTATACAAAATTCATTTGTAAAAGAGGATTATATCAAATTACTAAAAATTGAAGAAATTGAAAATTAATGTAAAACATGGCTTGAAGGTATTGATTTCGAGCATTGTGTGGATGTTAATACTTCCTCATACATAACTAACTCCTAAATCAAACCAACATATCTCTAGACCCTATAAACCTTGAAATCGATGTTTCAAGTTTTGTAACTTGGAATCAGTTTTTGTAAGCATCCAATCACACCTAGGCGAAATGATCAATGGTGACTCCAAGCATTGGCCACTTTGTAGTGGTCATCCAAGATCGGTTAGATGAGTAATCAGTCTGATGGTCCCTCTCTTGTATTACAAATAATGAGTCCCGATTGAGGGGACACTTCCTCGTCAGGAATTTTACCATTCCCTCACTTATATCTTAAGTCTTGTGTGCTTCGCCTCCATGAGAAGTTTTTTTGGGCACAGTCTAACAACTTGAATGCTGAAACTAGCAACAACGTGACTTTAAACACCAACATTAAATACACCAAAACTATCTTTAATGGCTCCCATTAAAACTCCACAAGCTTAGTTCACAAAAACTAGTTATTATTTTATGCTCCAAATTAGCTCTAAATTCAAGTATTTATTTAAATTTCCCCCAGTTATTCTTGAAAAAATTTATTTAATAAAACCAAGCCTCCACTCATTCATTAATTGAATCAACCAAGTCTTGTTCTTAAGAGTTCTTTTATGAAAATATGAACAAAGTCACTCCAAACAAACATTTTACCAAACATGCAGTGTACTACTTCTTTTATTCACTAACAACTAACACAATCCTAATATACTAAAATTGAACTAACTAAACTTACCTAAGCTAATCATGTTCATATAATCAATCATTCTCATCAAATTCTCATCATTTAACAAACAATTATGAGGACATAGGCTTAATCATAACTCAATTAACATGATTATTATTTTGACTTAAGAGTTTTAACTATTTAAGCTTAAATTTAAACATGTAAGCTTCTAACTTCATCAAATTAAGTCTAAAATTCAGATTACCAAAGCTTAACCTAACTTGATTCATCAAAATCTCATCAAAGCATCATTACTTAAGCTAAGTAGAATCAAATTCCTGAGGGACTAGGCATTGCTGACCTAGCTAAGTATATTTAGGCTTGTTTGAACTTGATTTAACTTAAAAACTAAGTATTTCATCATCAAACTTTAAGATTTCAACTCAATATACTTAGATCCTAGCTCAGCTAAGCTCAACACATTAAGATTCATTAAAGATGTAATGGCTAAATCATATATGTAAGTGTTCTACATGTCCAAATGCTAGGTTAATCAAGAAAGCATTATGTTTCAATTTCATCAAATCTAACTTAAACTTAGCTTAATCAAGAAAGCATCATTTAATCATGGGGATACATCATGGCCGAATCACAGAGAATACTAAACAAGCTTGATCAAATCTTATAATCACAAAATCAAGCATTAATTCAACATTGAATCATCTTAATGAGCTAAAATAAAAGAGATGAGAAAGAGATTTTACCTAATCAAAAGAGATAAGAAAGAGATTTTACCTATCAAGCCTTTCTCCTCAAGCAAAATGATAGGAAATGAGAGAAATTAGAATATTCTAGAATGTCTAAAATGTTTAAAGGTTGTTAAAAATGTGGCTATCCAGCCCTATTTATATGCCTAACTTTAGTGATTTAACTTTGGATCACCCCAAGGTAAGATTAACCTAACCACTAACTTCCTAACAATTTTTAGAGGGAAATAACACTTATGTCCTTAATAAATAGATAAGCACGTTTTGCATATTAATCACATGGGTAAATTTGGATAAGGCCATTATTCATATACTAGTCTTGTACAAGTTTTTATGAAATTAATCATGATTATTCATGTAAAAATGCAGTTGAATGTTCCATCCTATAGTAAAAATATCCCCTAATGACATTCCCTTACAAATTTGGAATTTCACATCCGAGACCTTTTTGGATTAAACCTTTAGGAATTTCTAACACCTTAATTCCTAAAGCCTTTATATGACCCAATCTCGATTGCACTTTCTTGACCTAAAGTCCTTATGCAATTTTCATTTTGGTGTAATCAATTTTGAAACCTAAGCTATAAAACTCCTTAAATTTAAAAATCTAACTTTAATAAATAACATTGATTTTTTATAGTTAACTTTGCCTACAGTTAGCTTTTTACTTATTGTTGACTTTTGATTTTAACTTTAAAAACAAGTCTCTTTTTCATCCAAATGACCTCAACAACTATTCTAATCATTTCTAGTTACATATATGACTTAACTTTTGACATACTTAGATTTTTAGGATCTAGGTCTTGATTTTCCAAATCCAGCATCAACCCTTTAAATTGGACAATTGAGCTCGAATGTCTTATTTCATTAAACTAAGCCCATAGAAACATTTTGAAACCTTAATTAAGCCTTACTATCACTACAAACTTATCCAAGAGGATCTGTACCAAAAAAATTCCAATAAAACCCTTAAAATCGAGAAAAATCAATGAAGGGTCAAACAAAATAGGGTTTCTACATGCTTGGCCACTAAATAGGTTGAAAAATCTTTAGCTCAAGTCATCTCATAAGCCTAAGATTAAGATCATCAAGCTCCTTAATGTAACAACTTAAAGGTAGCTTGCAACAAAAAAAATGCAAATTTAAAAAGGGAAATTTATTGATGCTTGGCCACTAAAAGGTTGGAAAATCTCAGGCTTAAGTCATCACATAGGAAAATGACTTAGGATCATCTAGCTTTAATTTACAACTTAAAGTAAAATTTGCAATAAATTAAAAAATTAAATAAACATTAAAGAGAGGAATATTGCTCATACTTGGCCACTAAATGGGTTTGGAAACCTTTAGCACATGCAAATCACCTAAGTAAATGACTTAAGATCATTAAGCTTTAATATAACAACTTTAAAGCAAACATAACCATAAATTAAATAAATTAACAAGAACTTAAAAATTTTTATGCTCAAAGTTTGGCCTCAAAATTGATTTTTCCACCATAGGCTTACATATCCGTTAAGCAAGTGCTTAGGATCATTAAGCTTCATGAAAGAAAAAAAGAAAAGTTACTTGATAGGTAAAGAACAAAAAGTTATTAGAGTAAACAAAAAAAGATGAAGAAGCTGAATTAACCTACCTTGAAAATATTTTGCTTGAATTTTTTTCTTGTTTTTCTCTTTTTTCTTTTGTTTTTCTTTTTTTTTCTCTCTAATTTTTTCTCATGGCTGAAAAGATAAATGGGAGGAGGAAGGTGGCTAAGGCTTGCAAATAGCCCATGGTTGAATGCTTCAGTAGAATATTTTTATTCTTTTCCTTTCACTTCCTCATTAGTTCTTGTCTCATCTCTTATAAAAAATCCCATCAACTCTGGGACTTATGTAAAAATAATTTTAATTTTTTTATCAATTTTAAATGGCATCCAAGGTGTCTAAACATTCAAAGATTAATCCAATGGTTGAAAGCCTATTTGAAAATTCAACCTAAATTCTAATTAATGGGAACAAGGGCTAACAAGTCAAAAGTCGAATAAAACATGCCATATGTATTTATAATTATATCCTAAGTTGGAAAATTAAAATCTGATCCAATGGTTGCCAACTTATTTAAAAAGTAAAAAAATTAATCAAATGGTTGGCAACGTGTTTGAATATTTAACCTTGAATTTAATTGGTTAGAAAAAGGTTGAAAGGTCCAATTTGATTTAATTTTATTAGAGAAATCCATTTTATATCCAACATGTAAAAATTCTAGTTGGGAGCTCTACATATGGTTTTACAAGATTAAAATTATTATATTCACATCTAAAAATTTATTTTTAAAAAATCATAGGTCAAAATTTTAATTAATGGTGCCATCTATGGGATTTTAATTAAAAATTTCACATGTGAAAGTTAAATTGAAATTTTTAAAATTTAATTAAAAATCTATGAGTAAAAGGTTAGATTAAAAAAAATCCTATACAACTATGAGATTTACAGAGCCTAATAAAGCTAACTTAAGGGATATTAGAGAGGCATTGCTTTAGCATTGAAGAAAACCAGAGCATTTCATCTATCAAATTACTTATTGAAAATGAGTCAATAATTGTGGTAAGTTAGTGTAATTCAATGGAGAGTAGGCCATGACAACATTTTTCTATTTATGTTGATATTGATTAAATTGGTAGAAAATTTGAGGGTTTTAAATTTATCTACATGAGTAGATTAGCAAATAAATTTGCAAATACACTTGGTGGATTGGGTGGTGATAGTACAGATTTGGATTTAAGTTGTCTAGACATACTCGACGTCTTAAAATGTTCTTAGTTATGAGAGTTTCCTCAACTTTCATAACTAAGTTTTACCAATGAAATATATCTTTTTCTTATTGCAACGTTCCCTTACCCAATAGCTCGATGTGGCATGCATGACTTAAAAATGTAGTGTTGGTGGAAATATCCCATGCTTTAGGATTCAAATTCAGTATGATGAGGTGAGAAAAAGATGTTTCTCATAACTACAGTAAAGGAAACTCTCAGATGAATCACTCATCCAACTAGTTTTGGACTGTCATTGTGCAATGGCAAAAAACATGAAGTTGCCACTGATATTTTAGGCTAGGCATGATCGAACACCTATTAAAATCGATATTTTTGATTGATGAAACTCAAAGTACTAATTTTATGGTCTGCACTTACCAGAGTTCATTTAAAAAGGTCTAAAAATCAGTTATGCATGGAGAAGGATTAGCACCCCATGATGCCTTAAATTAATACCATCTATCCATGAATTATCTAGTTTTTGATTTTCTCAATGTTTATATAAAGTCATTATTCATTTGTATTCTCCTTCTTATGATGCAGTTTTAAAAATATTAAATCTAGGCTTTTATAAATAAATTTGAATTTCTTTATGTAGCCTAGAAAGATGGAAAAATAGTTTCAAAATTCTTAATTTAAAATGGAAATTCCATGTCAAGCACTGGAGCGATACTGACATAGAACATTGCCTAGGATTTTAGGAAATTTGATTATTTACACATGGATGCAAAATTATTATCAAGAAAAGGAATGTGTTAGCAAGCATAAAGAAATATAATAAATATTGCAAAAACAAAAACATATAAAACAAAGAATGGAAGGATGGTTAGGATGTATCATGTAACTATCATTGGTTATTGAAAAATAACTAAAATAACAATTTTGAGATGTGTTTGAACTTTTTGGTTGCTTAAGGCATGAAAAGCATGGTTTTGTTTAAAAATTTGAAATAACTCGAGAAAGAGAAACGTTTTGAGTGAAGATTTGAAAAATAAAGTAGAATTATCCCCTTGAAATCCCTTTAAATGAAAATTTTGAGTAATTTTTGGAAATTGGAATGTTTTTGGATTTTTCACTGAAAATATGACTTTAAATTAAAACAGATAATTCAAATAAAAGATAAAATTAATTTTTTAGACTGCTTGGGCCTTGATCCGAGGTAATAGGACCTGTACATTTCTAAAAAATTTGTTTGGGAATTAATCAAATTAATTTCAAGGTAATCGAATGCCTTAAAAATGTGATTTGAGAAAAATTCTTTTTTGTATTTATGCTAAAACAAAGGATAACATTGCGCTACCCACCTTTCTAAATTTATTTAAAATTGATTTGAGGGCTTTTAGTGGCAAACAAGATATTATTGGAAAGGTAACTTAACAAGGATTAACATAAAAATATTTCAAAAATCCTAAAAAATTGTTTTCTAGCTGAAATTTATTTTTGAAATTAGGTTTGGTTTAAAACTAACAGTATGTGTAGGAGAAAGGATGTAGCAAACTTTGAAAAATCATCCCATACTCATTCAAAATCGTTAAATCCCAAACAATACTACCTTTCCAAGAAGGGAATTTCATGAAAGTTTTAGGAAAAATATTTAAAAAAATCCAAAAATTATCTGAGTAGCTGAAATGATCTTAACATAATACAAATTGCTAATTCTAGGGGTTTCAAACAATAAAGGTTTAAAAAATCATAACTCTCTTATCATTTCACATCTGGGGGCAAATAAGATAACGTTCAAAAGTTAATTCAATGCCTTTGAGGAAAAAATAACAAAAAAGTCCATAAAAACCTTTTAAGGTTTGAAGTTAATTTTTCAAGTTAGTGTTATAAAAATCCATGCCTTCACTAAAATATAAGAGTTTTTTGGTTTAGGGATTTCCTAATCACATATAAAGGTTCCAGATATCCGAATGTCTAGAGTTTAGGGTCCATAGTAGTGGAGATATAGACCTATTCAAATCCTCAAGAGCGGGTCGATGAATGATCTATCATCATGCATTTGGTTAATAAGAACAAGGCTCACAACAAGGCATTTAATTAAATGCTTGGCGAAAACAAAACATATATTTTTAGGGCCTATAAACATATTTTATTTTGCCGAATCAGGCCTTGAATCCAAATATTAAAAGCTGGATAGTACCTCAAGGTCATATCTTTAATTTATTAAAAATAATAGACCAATACTAATCCCATTGTTTAGGATAATATTAGTTTAACTTGAGGTTGGTTTTTAAGAAAACAACACATCATTCTCCAAGCAAACATATGAAAAATGTATTTTAACAAGCATATGATAAACCAAAAATATATCATTATCATTTGATATCAAATATAAGAACAAGCATCGTCAAGAGACATCTAGCAATGAAATCATGCTTAAAATGTAATCACAAGAACAATTGACAAATAGACATTTGTGGTCATATTTTGACATGAATCATGGTTTAAAAAGTAAGACATAGCATCAACCTAGCAAAGTATAGGCTGTTAAAGTCATCAAAGGAAAATGGGGTTTTTCATCACCAAAATATTATCGAAACATCAACAAGAGCAAGATTGAACCATGTATCATCAAAGAAATGCATGATTACCTAGTTAGGTTCATGGCTACATGACCATGGCTCACTAATTTGACATTTTTAATGAAATGAAATAATCAAAATGAAAGAAAAAGTTTTAGAGAATATACCATAAGCTTTTACATGTCCAACCATTGGCTTTTTTTTTTCTCCTCCACTCTCTCAACTAGCTCTCCATTTTCTTATTTTTACTTTTACTTTCTATTTTCTTTTTGTTTGGCCTAGGGTGGGTGGTTGAAGAATGAAATGAGCAAATGCTAAATTTTTGGCTTTTAAAAGAAGCCTTGGCCTGCTAGCAAATGCCCTACGAATGGGCAATTTTCATTTGGTTTTGTGATGACTCACCTAGTGTACAATATTTTGCTTTTAATGCATGATTGGTTGAAATGCCATGAACTGGGGACCAAGTAACCATCTTATTGGCTAAACAAGGTAAAAGTTCAATAATGTTCTTCCCCAAATTTAATTATGCCATGGATACGTCCCAAAAAATGCTATTATCGTAGCTAAGTGGGCCTTAAAAAATATTAAGTTGTAAAAAATGGAACCAATTTAATTAAATGAAATAGGCCCAAAAAAATTAACTAAATAAATATGTGGCCCTATTTTATCTAATGTATATTTTGTATAAGGCTTGGTCTTAAATTAAATTATTGATGATCCAATGTAATTAAATAAAATAAGCCCCAATAAATTAATTAAATAAGCTCATGGGCCCTATTTTATCTAATGTATATTTTTATACGTCCCAGCTTTAAAAATAAATAATTTATGACCCAATATAATTAAATAAAATAGGCCCAAATAAATTAATTAAATAAGCATGTGGGACCTATTTTATCTGATATATTTTTTGAAGACTTGGACTTAAATTAAATGATTTACAACCCAATATAATTAAATAAAATGGGCCTAAATAAATTAATTAAATAAGAACATGGGAATATTTTATCTAATATACATTTTTTTATAAGACTTGGCCTTAAATTAAATAATTTACAACCTTATATCATTAAAGGCCTAAATAAATTAATTAAGTAAGCATATGACACTTATTTTATCTAATATATATTTTTTATAAGACTTGACTTTAAATTAAATAATTTACGACCTTAACTTAGCTAGGAATGATGGGCATTGGATTCAAGCTTGTACATTTGGCTTTATAATGCCTTAAAATATTTGCTGGAGGTTCGAATAAAATTAAGTGTCTATAGCTACCCCTTTTTGGCCATTGCTGAGTATCAGGAACAAGGCGAAGACAAATAGGCACTATTTTGTCCAAGTTGGAATTATACCCCTTGAGTGCATAACAAAAACAAATCAAATTAAAATCTTATCAAGATAAACATGGTATTTTGGTAGCAATTTCAACTACATGAGAAAATAATCTAAATAGGTTTTGTAAGGTTTGACCTCCGTATTTGGGTTTTCTAGCACTTAACCTCTCTAAATAGGTGCCAACTAATGTGGACTTGGACTCAGTAGGTGCCCAGCTCTTTATAGGTGCCCAGCTCTTTGTAGACTGACTCGATAGGCACCAAGCTCTTTGCAAATTAACTCAATGAGTCTAGCTCCTTACGGACTGACTCGATAAGCATCTAGCTTCTTATGGATTAACTCAGTAAGCGTCCACTCTTTATGGACAAACTTGATAGGCATCCAACTCTTCATGAGCTGACTCGATAAGCATCTAACTTTTCATGGACTAACTTGATGGGTGTCTAACTTATCATAGACTAACTCAATAGGCTTATAACTCTTTGTGGATTGGCTTGATAGGTGCCTAACTCTTTATAGACTAACTCAATAGGCATCTAACTCTTAGTGGTCTAACTCAATAAGTGTTCGACTCTTTATGGATTAACTTAATAAGCATCCAGCTTTTTATGGATTCGGTTGGTTAAGTTTAGTGACCTTACCTAGATGGTTTATTGATTTATAAGCTCAGAAGGTTAAGACTTCTTACATAGAGTTCCTTAGGGCTTTTGGAATTAAAAGTCCATACCTAGAGTTTTTCTTTCAAGTTTAGGATTTTTAGAGATAGGAGTTTGTACCTAGAAGATTATTAACTGTTGCATGAATAGTACATAAGGATGCAAATGCATGCTTAAATGATGCAATGCCATGATTTAGAAGCCTAATCTGGTAATCAATTATATGTTTTAAATTGCTTTCCTATCTAAGAGTTCTATTGATTGTCATATTGGCTTGGGGGTTTACCAATATCTCTCTTAAGGGTATAGGTGTCCTGTGACTCGTCAAAGAGGGTCTCTAAGCTTGATTGGCTTGTGTTTGGGATTCTTGTGTTGACCAAGTTTGTTAACGAAGTTAGTGGACTCACTTTTTTGGTTTGATTAAAGGGTTGCTTCTGATAGTCTGGGTTAATTGATCAAGACTTTTGAGTGCTAACGTTAGGGGCTAGAAATGGATTCTTTGGTTCTTATTTTTTTATTAAGGTTTGTTAGGAGGAAGTTTTAAGAATGTTTTTAGAATAAAAATGTCTTAGGGTGAAACCATCTGTAGTTCTGGGATTCATTCTTAACCTTTATATGTGAAAATATTTTTTTATAAGATTTTCATATTTTTCAAAGAAATACTAGGAAATCCTACTATCAGTTTTGTATATTTATCAAGCATTATTACCAAATGATAAACATGATGTAACATGGGATGCAGATATCATGAAAAAAAGATTAAAAATAAATAACTAGTTATATTTCATTCAAAAAAATAGTACAACTCAAGAAGAATTCTAAAATACATTAAAAAGTTAAAAGATAGATATTCTGGGTTATAGTTACCCATGTGCTAATGACATGAATTTTTTACTAGGTGCTTTCGAAGATCATTCTTAAACGATTGATTTTTTTGATATTGGCTAACCTTTGACAAACATCTCAAATTGCCCCATGATATAATGGTTACCCCAAGCTTGGGTAGACATAGCTTTTTCTCTTCAGGTGAAATTAAGATGAAGTTTAGTATACTAGGTTAAGGTAGGTGGATAGTTAGGTTGGTAGTAGCCTGGATTTAGTTACGTTTGGTGTTTTGGCTAAGGTATGGTGAATGGCTCTGGTTAATGATAGCCTGGATTTGGTTAAGATTAGGCAAACATAAGTTTTAGTTACTTAAGCTGCCATTTCGAGTTTTCAACTTAAGCAGGTTTTTTACCTAGATGCCCTTTTAGGTTTTCGTTCAAGAGTTTTTTTAGAATTAAAAAACATCTTCTCAAGTTTTCATCTTAAAATCCTTTATGGTTATTGTACTTTTTCACTCTATTTGCATTCATTCAGATTGGTAAGTCACTGCCACCTATTCCAGTTAGGATTAGAGCTTTTCCAAAAAAGACTTGTTTCACTATATATGGCCCTTCCCATCTTGGAATCCATTTTTTGCAAGCATCTTTATGGATTATGAGGGTTTTTTAAGCACTAAATCACCTTTGCGAAACTGACAAAGGTAGACTTTCCTGTTATGGGCTATCATCATTTGCTTTTGGTGTATTTGACTATGATTGATAGTTTTTATTCTTTTCTCATCAATGAGATTAAGCTGCTCGTATTAACCCCTAACCCATTTAGCTTCTTTGAGTTATAATTCCATTAAGACCTTAAGTAAGGGGATTTTAACTCAATAGGTAGAATGGTCAATTATGACTAGGATGGGATAGTACCTATAGAAGTTTAAACCACTATGCGGGAGGTATATGGTGCAAGGGGTAGCTTCTAGTGCAAATCTTTATATGTTTCAACTATTTTCTTAAAGCTTCTATTGGCTGCCTTAATAGCCTCATTCATTTTTGTATGGTATGGCACCAAGTTATGATGCTAAATTTTGAATTAAGAACATACTGCTTGCATCATCTTGCTTTTCAAATTGTGCATATTATCTATGATGATCTATTCGAGTAGCCTATTTGGCAGATGATGCCATGCTTTATAAATTTGCACATAATTAACTTAGTGACATTGGCATACAAGGCCATCTTTACCCACTAATTGAAATAGTCAATTACTACCAGGATGTAAAGGTGCCCATTAAAAGCTTTGAAGGTGATAGGTCAGATCATGTCCATGCCCCACACAGAGAAAGGCTATGAGGCAGTCATGATAGGCAAATAAAAAAGATGGAATATGAATTTTGTCTACAAATATCTGGCATTTGGGACATTTTTAACATAGTCAATGCAATCTCTTTTAAGGGTAAACCAAGAGTAGCTCGATCTCATGACTTGCTTTACCATTCAGTGTCCATTAGTGTGACTGTTGAAGATCCCCTTATGGACTTCTTTTAAAATTCTCTTAGCTTTAAAGGCATCCACACTCTTGAGTAATATATGATCCTAACCCTTCTTGTATAAGATCCCACCATTCAAGGCAAAACTAATGGCCATTCTTTAGATAGTTCTCTTATCGATTTCAGTAGCATGCTTAGGTATTGTTAATCTTAAACGTATTGAAGAATGTCATGGTACTATGGAAAGCCATCTTTTTCCTTATCTATGTTTTAGCCATATATCAAGGTTTCACAGTTGCTTATCTGGATAGGTGTGAGTTTTGACTCTTGGTTTACTTTGAACACGAAGGCTATAGCTGCCAGAGCATTAGCTATTTCATCAAATTCTTGTCTTAGTTCAAAGATTAACTTTCCATAATGGACTAGCTTAACATCCTTTATTTCCCATTCTTTTCAGAGTTGGTAGATTAATAGGGTTGAATCCTTGGAAACTTGTAGAGTTTTGATGCCTTTTTAATAGCAGTTTAATGTCCTATGACACAAGCCTTATATTCGGCTACATTATTGGTGCAATTGAAGTTTAGTATGGCAGTGAAAGGATAATTATTTCCATATGATGAGATTAGAATTGCCTTAATTTCATGCCTTGGTGCATTTGAAGCTCCATCAAAGTACATTTTCCAAGACAGTTTAAAGTTAGAGGTGTCTTCTCCTTCAGATATGCACATTAAGTCTTCATTTAGGAACTTAAAATCTAATGGTTCATAGTCATTTGCTGGTTGACTTGCCAAAAAGTCAACTATCGCACTACCCTTAATGGCTTGCTAGTTCATGTAAGTGATATCATACTTAGAGAGCAAGACTTGACACATGGCTATCCTTTTTGACAAGGGAGGGGCCTCACATAAGTATTTGATGGGATCGAGTTTGGCAGTTAGCCATTTGGTATGGTATAACATGTAGTGTTTCAACCTCTGAGTAGTTTGAGCTAGAGTATAGCCCATAAACTTCTCAATTACTAAGTAGTTGTTTTCATACTTCGTGAACTTCTTACTCAAATAGAAGATAACCTATTTCTTTTTACCTAACTTATCATGTTGACCCAGTACACAGCCCATAGACTTGTTAAAAATGATTCGTACAAGATGAAAGGCTGACTAGGCACCAATGGTACTAGTACTAATGGGTTTGACAAGTAGTGTTTGACCTTGTCAAAGGCTTCTTGGCACTCGTTGTTCCATTCCTCAAGGTTTTATTTTCGAAGAAGTTGAAAAATTGGATTGCATTGGTTAGTTAACCAGACATGAATCTAGCTATGTAATTTACCTCTTTAGAAAACTCCTCACTTCCTTTTGAGTACGAGGCAATGGCAGATTCTGAATAGCCTTAACTTTATCTAGTTGATTTTTATCTCTTTTTCACTAGCAATGAAGCCTAGTAACTTACTAAAGGCGAGACCAAAGGTAATTTAGTAAGATTCAGTTTTAGTTGGTATTTACATAGCTATTTAAAGAGTTTTTTGAAGATTAGCAACATATTCACTCTTCCTTAGTGATTTGGCAATCATGTCATCTAGCTAGACCTCTATCTCCTTATGCATTAGGTTATGGAATAATGTTACCATTCTCTCTGATATATTGCCCTAACATTCTTGAGCCCAAAAGGCATAACTTTGCAACAAAAAGAGCCTTACATGGTTATGTAAATGGTTTTTTGCATATATTCGAGGGTTACTTTGATCTGATTGTAATGTGAAAAACTATTTGTAAAGGAAAATAAAGAATCTTTAGTTGTGTTATACTTAAGCATCAATATAAGGTAAAAAAATTATCTTTTGGACTAGCCTCATTCAAATCTTTACGGTCGACACATATTTACAGCTTGCCATCCTTTTTAGAGACCAAAACTATGCTGGCTACTCATTCAGGATACTTAGCCAGCTTAAGCAATCCTTACTTAAATTGCTATTTCACCTCTTTTTTAGTTTTTAGAAGCATATTTAGTTTTATTCTCCTGAGTTGTTACGGTATGGGCTTACATTATGTTTAAAAGGAAGTTTATGAGCCACCATGTTTTCGTCCAATCTGGGCATGTCTTGGTAAGACCAGGCAAATATCTTGATATTCTTAAAGAAGGTTTATCAATTCGGTTTAGGTTAAAGAGTTTATAGAGGTTTTGATCTTAATCTCTTTTTGATCTTCCTTCATTCTTATAGAGGGTCAGGCAAGGTCTATTTCTCTTCTAGCTTAATTAAGCTTAACAGATCTGGTGTCACAAGGCTTTCTTTGGAATCCCCTTGGAATAGACCTTGCTAGCATAGATTCATTACTTAAAATTGATTTTTGAATTCTTGGTAAGATTGTTCATGTCATTTTCATCTGAGCACCTAAAAATATGGAAAAGGAACAATATAGATGGAAAAAAATGTATAAATAGGTCTAAGAGTCGATAAAAAATAAAAATAAGAAATAAACGATGATGCGCATCATGCTTAGTCATTTTTATTACTAATACTTAATAAAAGGACACGTATACAAAGGATCCTACAATGCTCTTGGGTAGAAGCATGTATGTTTAGTTTATAGCATTACATTGAATTAGATTCAAACAATACAAGAATCTCAGTTTCAATTTAACTGCTAAAAAATTCATGGTGGTATAAACAGATCTCTCAGTTTGTTAATAACATTCTTGGTTTATCAATGGCATTAATGAAAAAGTCTTTAAATTCTATTTTTAGAATGATCATTACATTATCAGAGTCGGTAATTCTTTATTGATCTGGATTCATACGTATTTCCTGGATGGAAAATTTCTTGTATTGATGGAAATGCCATGGGTTCCTATCCTAAATCTTGATCCAATAGATAGGCCATTCTTTTCTTGCAAGCTTTCTGAGCTTTTTTTTTGCTAAATGTGAGGCTTAAACCCGAAACCTCTTTTATCTATCTTGCAAACAACCTTGAGGGTTATAGCAATACCTTGGAGGCACTTCCTTATTCTATTTTCATCTTGGTCACTTTTACCAATGCTTAACTTTAGATCCGTGAAAGTATTCTTCGATAAATAAGGATCAACCATTTGCAATCGTCTTTGACATAGGTGGCATTGAGGAATTCAAAAGACTAGAAAGATGATTCTGGTATGTCTTTATTGGGTTCAATAGATGGGGGATTAGTTGAGGCAGCAGCAATGACGTCATCTTCCCCTCTGATATTGAAAACCTTTTTCTTTATGACAAATTTTCATTTCTAACATAACAATGACAATACAGCCTCTGTGAAATGAATCTAAGGCCTCTCTAATAGGTAGTTATATGATAGAGTAATGTCTATCACATGGAAGTATATTTCATAGGTGCATGGCCTATTTGCAGCAAGATAGTATGTTTCCAACAAACTTTTCTACATGTCCCATTGAATGCTTATGCAATTGTGTGACTATGCTTGATATGAGATACATCAATAAGAAGTTTGTTTATGTAGGACATGGGCATTATATTCATAGGTGCATGGCCCTATTTGTTGTAGGATAGTATGCTTCCAACAAACCTGTCTACATGTCCCATTGAATGCTTACACCATCATGCGACTATGCTTAATATGAGATACATCAATAGGAAGTTTGTTTATGTAGGACATGGGCATCACATTTAAGATTGAACGTTGTTAATGAGAACCTTAGGCAAAGTGCTACCTTTATAGTAGGTAGTGATGTGATAGGCTTTGTAATTTCTTTTCCTCTATAAGGGATTTCATCATCACTAAAAGATATGCAGTTATCTATAGTGATATTGTTCACTGTCTCAATGTGGCTTGGATACAAATCCTAACCAGCCTGACTTAAAAAGATTGGTGTACCCCTGTTCCTGTATATATTTATATATCATTATTTTTTTTCATTTTTAGAGGCCATATCATTATTATCTTTTCTCTTTTTTTGGGGATAAAGTCATCGAGATGAACTGCTTACTGGACTTAACCCTCAATAATCATTACAAAATGACAATTTATCTTGGAGTTACCACCAATCTAATTTGGATAGGTGAGATTATTCACCTATAGAAGTTCATATTTTGAAGATTATGAAACTCTTAAAAACAAACTCTGAGGTCTATGGTAATAATATTAGAGATCACGTGAAAAGGTCTGTGAGTCGGTTACAATCATGAGTAGGGATTGATCCCTTTCATGAATCCCGATAATTAGTATTTTACTTATCACATGTTAACTTAAACTTTTATCTTTATTTAGTTTTAATACTAGTATTCAATCATAATTCCCATGTTTCAAAATTTTTCAAATCCCAAATTTATTTTTCATTTGAGATAAGGTTTTTAATATCTTTTAAAATCAAAATATCTTTTCCACACCATTAATGGACCAAAGGAGTACAAAATGATATATCATTCTCTTTCGCACCCTACTGAGAGCAAGAGGAAATGAAACGTTTTAAAAATCCAAAATATCTTTTATACCCTATTGAAGGGCTAAAGGAATACGAAAGGTTTTACTTTTACTAAATTTGAAAATTCTTGATTTCATTTTTTAAAAAGATATCTCATTATTATCCCAAGAAACCCCTCTTATATACTAGGAAACATTCTGTGAAACTACTTTGACTAAGAGACATTGCCTTGATTTTAAAACTGTCAATTTTACAAAAATAATGAAAACTTATCCCAAGACTCAATTTTGATGAAAAGTACGAAACTAGACTCTAAGGATTCAGGTTTGGTTGAAGAGACCAAAAAATCCCCTAAAATACACTTCAACATAAAAGTATTTTAGTGACCTTAAAGGACTTGATTTTAAAATAAATTAACAAGTTGTCCCTAAGGTACACCTTCGATGTGAAAGTATCCCAAAAACCTAAAAGACTTGATGATATCATAAAAAGACAAACTTATTCCTATTGTGCACCTTTGACACAAGTATTTTTGTGATCACATAGGACTTGGTTCTAATGTATATTACCAAAATGTCTATAAGGTTTACATTTAACGTTAAAGTATTTACATAACCCTAAAAGACTCGATAACTTCAAAAAAAGATTAATGTATCCTTATTATGCATCTTCGACATAAAAGTATCCCGATGATCAAAAAAGACTCGATTATAAAATAAATTACTAAAATACCCTTAAGGTTTACCTTCGATATAGAAGTATCTCGATATTCTAAAGGACTCGACAATGATATAAAATGATAGTTTGCCCTTGAATGGGTAGCTTTGACATCAGATATGAGCTAAAATGCAATAATTACTATTAGGTCTCTAAGTTTCTCAAAATTGCATTTGGACCTATAAATGGCTAAAAATGTTCTAAAATGACCAAAATACCCTAAATGGGTAATTTGATGTGAGAAAAACCTTTTTAACCCTAAAACATAAGGTTTTCCTAAAAGGTCGCTACACTTTTTAATTTTACAATTTAATCCCTAAATAAAATAAAATACATACTCAAACACTAAACATATCAAAATAACTAGGAAAACATACAAAAATTACAAGAAACACTCGGCCAAGTACTTTTGGCCATGGAAAATTTTTTGCAAGTTTTGCAAATATGCCTTTAAACTTTTAAAACCTGCAAAAAGGCCCTTAAAAGGTTAAAAATGCATGATAAATGTTTATACTTGTTTAGAATACATGAAAAACAGTCCCAAAAGTCTATGAAGCATTCGACCAAACTATATGGCCTGAGAAGAATTTTTTTAATTTTTACAATTTAGTCCTTATATTTTTCACAATTACAAAATGGTCTAAAAAATCAAACCTTCACAAAATTATGATAAAAGGTTAGGCCAAGCTTAAAAGCACCTTTACAAGGCCTTTAAAAATTTTAGGTTTATTTTTATGCCTATAATTTTTAAATATCACAAAATAACCCAAAAATACTATATAAAAAGTATGAAAATTTATCAAAGGCCATGATCATCATCAACAGCAACCAAAATCAAAATTTTTTCCAACACAGCTTCATAAATAACAAAATAAACACATGTCTAAATTTTTGCTAAAGCTAAATCAACATCATCATATATAAAATCATGAAAAATCAACATGTAAACATATTTTATGAAATATTCGCATGAAAATAATAAGGAAATAATCTTAACATGAACATACTCACATGATCAAATACACCACATATCAATAAAAACATGTTTTCTTGATGCAAATCAAATTTTTACTAAGAAAAATCAAATTTAACAACTAAATCAAAGAAATAGTTCATGGCCTTCAACATTTGGCCGAATGGCCTTATCTTTTCTTTCTTATTTTCTTTATTTTTTTTAACCTTTCACCTGATAAGGTTTAATTAAATATTCTTGTCTCTTTCATGATCATCATCATGACATCATCATCTAGAATATGGCCTTTTTCTGATGATAAGAAAAAAAATCTAATTTGGGTAAAAACAAATTATATGGATTAAATTATAACAAGTTAAAAATTATGTATTCAAGAAGTAAAATGTCACATAAAAATTTAATTAAATAAGCTCTTTGGATTTGTTAGAGAACAAAAATGGGCTTATTAGGCTTGTTGAAAAGTTAATGGGTTTATTGGGCTCATTAGAAAAATTAATAGGTTAAAAAGCCCATGAAATAGAAAAAATAAATTTTGGGCCCATTAAAAATATAAATTAATAAAGTTTTCATATAAAAATTCAGAAAAGAGTTTTTGAGAAATTTTTTATGAATAAAAATCCATACAAATGAAAATTATATTTAGTAAAATGAATTGGAATTTCAAAAAGCTATATACAAGGTATTTTATTGAGACATGAGAAAATATTTAAAACTTTAAACTCTGAAAAAATTTATAGAAAAATTTTACAGATAAAGAGTTCATACTTTAGATTTGAGAAATTTTCAAAAATACGTTCAAATATTTATAAAAAGAATTAAATTCAACATATTAATTAAAATATTAAATTATAAAAGTAATAAAGATGAAAATCTAAAATCTAGAACAAATTTTATTATAAAAATTTTGTAAGCATGATATTCACAATATCATGAAAATTTTGATTTTAATAAATAAATTTGATAACTTGACACCTTATGGTGTAAAATGCCAATAGGGATTTTTTTCTTGAACATTTTTTATTTTTCAGGATGAGTATTGGCATAAATAGTATACGAATGTCAGTAAAAATATACGACGGTCAATTCTTAAACTTTCAGGAAAAAATCTCAACACATCCCTAAAAATGGGACTGTAACAACGTATGAAAAACTTAATTTCAAAATTTTGAAAGAATAAAGTTTAAAACTAATTTTTTTACCTTGATGCTCATTTTTTTTGAGATTTTTGCTTTGCGACCCTTAAAATAGTGATTTTTCTATCATGTGCATGGGTGGTCATTTAAACATGATCGAATAGATCTTGAAAATGCCCAGTCCAATTGGAGGAGGTTGACCCCTACCGAGATGATTACCTAATTATCAATATCAAATATTTTAGGATTATTAGGGAAAAAGCCTAGACAAAATTAGATGTCTACAGCTACCGCTCTTTGGCCATTGTTAGGGGTCAAGAACAAAGCAAAGACTAACATGATTTGTTCCAACTGTGATATGCTCTTATACAAAAAAAAATTTCTTGGCCAACTGCATTGGTTTTTTACCTGACCAATTACATTCAGCTTTCACATTTTCATGCCAGTTTCTACTTGGCCATGCCATCAGCTACCCTTGGGCTTTCTAATTTTGGTGCCAATTCACAAAATGAAACCATTAGCTACTCTTGGGCTTTTTCATTTCAATGCAAATTTTGACTAGGCTAAAGCCATCATCAACTTTTAGGCTTTTAATATTTTTGGTGCCAATTTTACTAGGATGAAACTTTTTCATTTTGGTGCAAATTTCATCTAGACGAAACCATCAACTACTCTTGGGCTTTTATACAGGCTAACTTTATTAGCTTTCTACCAAATGAAAAGAGCCAAGAAAAAAATTTGTCAACCTTTTTACTTAATCAAATGAATTTAACATAAAGCCTTTTTCACCTACTTTTCACAAGATCAAATGAAGAGGCCATTTTACTTCGCTAGTTTCTAACCAAGTGAAGCCAATAAACAATAACTCTACCAATTCTTCTGCTTAATCGAACGAAGTTGACCTAAAGCTTTCTTCACCTACTTTTAATAAGATCGAATAAAAAAGCTATTTTACCGCATTGGTCCTTACAAGTGAAGTTGAGAAATAAAACTCTGTTAATCCTTTTGCTTAATTGTATAAAGTTGACTTAAAGCCTTCTTTACCTGTCTTTCGCAAGATTAAATGAAGAGGCCATCTTACTCTATCAGTTCCTAACCATGTGTAGTTAATAAATGAAACTCTGTCGACCCTTTTGCTTAATCGCACAAAGTTAACTTAAAGCCTTCTTCACTTTACCTTTCACAGGATCGAATGAAGAGGCCATTTTACTCCACTAGTTCCTAACTAAGTGAAGTTGACAAATAAAACTCTTTCGATCTTTTTGCTTAATCGAACGAAGTTAACTTAAAGCTTCCTCACCTATATTTTATAGGATTGAATGAAGAGGGCACATTATTCCATTAGTTTTAACCAAGTGAAGCTAACAAACTTGAATCCTACTCCATCTACCCTTCATAGGATCAAACGATGAGGACATATTACTTCACCAATTTTTACTAAGTGAAGCTGACAAATATAAATCCTACTTCACCCACAGGATCGATTAAAGAGGACATATTACTCCACCAATATTTAAACAAATGAATCTGACAAACTTAAATCCTATTTCACTTATGTTTCACAGGATTGAATAAAAAGGATATATTACTTTAATGATTTTAAACCAAGTGAAGCTAACAAATTTAAATCCTTCACCTACCTTTCATAAGATTAAACGAAAATGACATCTTACTCTACTGGTTTTTAACCAAGTAAAGCTGACAAACTTAAATCATACTTTACCTAACTTTTCATAAGATCAAATGAAAAGGACATACTACTTTGAAATATCATGACAGTTAATGATGGCAAGGTCTTATCAATCTGAACCTTGTTGTTGCCAATTTCTTTTTTTTATCTTCTCATATGTGGATGAGGGCTTATCAATCTAAGCCTTATTGTTACCATTTTTTTGATTGCTCGCTATTGAAAGTTTAAATTATTGAATGGTGAATTCATGTTTACCCCATGAAACTTTTTTTTGATCTTGACTTTAGGAATCTAAACATTGCTCGATTTTTCCTGAAATGCTACCAAATATCAACTTAGTGTTTATCAATTCAAAGGTACAATTCTATATAATTGGATAAAAGTCGACATTTCATTGCTCATAGCACATTTACATATTTCTATTAAAATCATGATAAGTATAAAAATTCATCTAAATTTTAAGACTTACGGAATAAGAGCACCTTTTTATTCGAACCTAGAAAATCTACTTGATCAAAAGCCATGAATTTTCCTATATCAAGGGTAATAAATATGTCATCTTCATTTTTTAATGTTAAGACTTTCTTTTGATTGATGATCATCATTTAAGACATTTTTAAATGGAACGAGGAAATAGATTTAAAGGCACAAATGAGGTGGCATTGCTAAAATTTGATTAAAAGAAATTGGTATAACAAAGTTGGGGTTTATCAGAACCACATTCAAGTGGATGTTTCTTTTATGGGAGTTCCTTAAAAGGCAAATAGTGAATTTATAACATTATTTTAATCTTTAAATACAATAGCTAAACAAGTGTTAAACTAATGCTAGTAAACACCAAGTCTCAAGAGGTTAATTTAAAAGGCCTTTGGTATGCATCAATTTTTAAAGTAGGGTATAAAGGCTTTGAAAGGTTTGAAAGGAATCAATATTTGGTCATTTAACTCAACCTTTTGCTAATGTCATGAAATTTCTAGAGGTTTGGGATTGTTTTTGGATTAGCATGGAAGTGTTCTTTTTCTTTGGTGGCTACTTCTGTTGGTTTAGCAGCAATTCCAAAGTCTTTAAGTTCATTCTAGATTGCACTTTTTGGGTTTTCACCCTAGAACTTTTCTTTATTTTTTTTTAATTTTTTCTTTTCTTTTCATTTTCTAATTGATTGCTATAGACACATAATTTTGTCTAGGCCCTTTCTCTAATAGATCTAAAATATCTGAGACCAAGAACTTAGTGATCACCCGATGGGGGTAGATTTCCTTCAGGTGGACTAAACATTTTCAAGATGTTTTGGTCATACTTAAATGGCCGCAAATGCAAGTGACAAAAAAAGTGTAGTTTCAAAGGTCATAAAGAATAATTCCTAGATAAAAAGATGAATATTAACATAAAAATTAGTTCTAAAATTTATTCTTTTGAAAATTTGGAACTCATTTTTACATATGACATTATGATCAAAATTCTCATTTTCAGGAATCATTAGGGTTTTTCATAAAATTTAAGGAGTTTATGGTTGTATATTTTGCTAATACCTGTGTAGTATTTATGCCAATACGCACTTCAAAAAATCAAGAATCTTTAAGAAAAAATCTGTATTGGCATTTTATGCCACAAGATGTCAAATTGTTAAAATTATTTGTTAATTTTGAATTTTTTACGATACTAGGAGTGTCCAGCTCATGAAACTTCTTTTAGAAAAATTTACTCTAGATCTCAAGTTTTCATTTTATTGATAAATATTTCAAATAATTTTTTGAAATTAGTTCATTTTTATAATTTAAACGTGTTTGGAATTTTTAATTGCTTTTTTCTCTTATCCCTAAAATTTCTCAGAAATTCTTTTCAAAATTCAACACTTAGAATTTTCTAAGAAATTTTATTATTTTTATTTTTGGGTTAAATTTCTTAAATGGGCCTAAAACTTCCAAATTATGCTAATGAGCCTAATAAGCCCATTAATTTTCTAACAAGCCGAATAAGCTTTCCAAGCCCATTTTTTATTTTTTCTCCAAGCCCATTTCATTCTCTACAAGCCTAATAACCCCAATTTTGTTTATTCTAACAAGCCCATTTATTACGATGTGCCTCTCGCATGACGTGCTACGACTTAAAAACGAAAGAAAGAAGGTAATAGGGAAAGGGCTCGCCTTCAGGTCATCCCTTACTCTGGATTCAAATTAGGCATAATGAACTGAAGATGAAGGGGAGGACCATTAGAAGAATCCTCATCCAACTGGTCTTATGTGGCCATTATGAAATGGTCAAGACTTAGAGTTGCCACCAATTATTTTGGACTAGGTATAACCGGATACCTATTAAAATCGATGATTTCAAGTTACAAAACTTGAAACACTAATTTTACAGACTACATATACCATATTTTAATTTAAAATGGTCCAAGAGTTGGTTAGCTGCGGAGAAAAATTAGCACTCCATGATGCCCAAAATTAGTACCATCTAGCTATAAATTATCTAAGTCTTAGATTTCCTTTGATTTTTTATATGCAGTCATTATCAATGTGTGATCGCCTTTTTTATAAATGTAGACTTTTAAATAATAAATCTGAGTTTTTATGATAAAGGTTAAATTAATATCTCTCTATGCAACTGAAGAGAAAGGAGAAACATAGAGGATTTGGTAAAATGAGATCGAATTTATTTAGAAAAGGATACTCTACATTGATCACTAAAGGGATAATGGCATAGAACATTACCTCGGATTTTATGAATTTTGATTTTAAAATCAGGGATGCTAAAACAACATGGAAAAAGGAAACGTGTTAGTAAGGCGTAAAAGAGCATAGTAAAAGTTGCATTATGAATTAATATGCAAAGACATAGAAAGGGATAGACAGTCGAGATGTATCTAGTAATTGACCTCAGTTATTAAAAAATAAATAAATTAACAAATTTGAGATGCGTTTGGATTTGATGGTTGTCCTAGGCATGAAAATTTTGATAAAAGATTCAAGGAAGCTCGAGGAAAGATAACTTAGATTTTTTATGTATTTTTGAAAAACGGGGTTGGAGTATGCCCTTAAAAAAATAAAGTTATAGAATCCCTTCGAAAAAGTGACTTTGGAGTATTCTTTTAGAAAAAAATAGCGTTGGAGTATCCCCATAAAGAGAGAGATTTTAAGTGATTTTTGAAAATAAGAATTTTAATATATTTTAAGGAAAATGTAGATCTTGGAATTGAAACCTATTAATTTAAATATGAGATGGAAATTAATTTTTAAAAGTGTTTAGAGTCTTTATCCAAGCCTAACAGCACCTGTGTTGCGACACGAAACTCCATGGGGAAAATCATTGAATACATTTCAAGTCATTCAAATGACCCGAAGAGATGGTTTACAAAAATCTTAGTGACCTTTGTCAAGTTCAATAAAAGCATGGGATAACATCGCATTGTCGACCTTCCCATTTTTATTCTGATTTGGTCCAAAGGTTTATAATAGGAAACAGGGTACCATTAGAAAGGTAACTCAGTAAGGATTAATGTAAAATACTCCAAAAATCCTAGAAATTCGCTCTCTAGATAGAATTAATTTTTAAAACTAGGTCTGAGCCAGTGCTGAGAACGAATACAAGGGAAAAGGCGCTATGAACTTCAAAAAATAATCTCAGATTCATTATGAATCATTAAATCATAAATGATACCTTTTAAAAAGGAAATTTTATGAATTCTCTAGGAAAAATATTTAAAAAATCTAGGAAAATCTTCTGATGGATCCAAATTATGCAAATAGAATATGAATCGCTAATTTCTGGCGTTTCATAGTGAAAGTTTGAAAAATCATAACTTCCATATTCAAAATGATCCATGGGCAAACAAGGTATCATAGGAATGGTATTTGAAGCCCTTTGAAGCAAAAATGCTAGAAAATTTTAGAAAAATCATTTAAAGTCCAAAAATAATTTTTCAAACAGGGATCAATATGCTACTAGTATCGAGACAGGGGTTTTCTTGGAGTTCAAAGTTTTTATGGTCATGTGTCAAGGTATCGGACATATGAATGTCTAATCACTGAAGTCCATGGCAATGGAGTAATAGACCAATCAACTTTCAGGGAGTGGGCTATTGAACAGCTCATAATCTATGCCATTAGTTATGATGAAAGCTTGAAACAAGACTTTAAGCAATACTTGAATATGTTTTTGGTTCTTGTAAGGGTTAAAAATAGAATCTTTTTGGCCTAATAAGGCTATGATTCCAAACATTTATGCCTAATATATCTCCAAGATTGTATAACCAATTTATTGAAAACAATAGATCCAAGCTAGTCCTCGTTGATTTAAGTTAGTATGGACTTAACTTGGGGTTTTCTTTGAAAACAGATTTTTGCAAGCATCATAAAGGCATTTTAATAAACATACGATGAACTAAACTAAGTGAAAACATCAAACATAAACACCCATTCAAAATAGCAAGTTAGCCATGCATTTCAACAATGGAATCATTATGAGATTGCATTCAATGGCATGGTAAAGATTAAAACATACTTGAATAAAGATCTACACATGAAATAACCATGTTGAGATGAAGAGAAACATGGCAAAAATGCATGAGTAGGAACTTTTTTAGTCATCCAAACAACATTAAGGTGCCAAAAAAGTCATCAAAATTTGAAAACTACCAATCAAACAAAGCGACAACAATGTATGGAAGCCTTAATGTCATGGAAACATGGACATTCACTAATGAGACTATAAAGAAAAAAATGAGATGAAGAAAATATGGAACATATAACTCAGTGAAGACCTTAACTCCTAGCTCCTTACTTTAGTAACCAAGCAATGTAAAGCTCACTTTGTTCGCACTCTTTGCTATGGATTAGCAAAAAAAGAGTGAAAAGAAGGAGCTTGTGGTTATGGTGCTTATGGATGATGGTTTTGAGGGTGGAAAGGAAGGAAATAAAAGGTTTTGGAAGGGTGGAACGGAAGCTATAAGAATAGAGTATTTTGGAGAGCTTAAAGGTTTAGTGGCTGATGTAAATGTGTTGTAACGCCTTCTTAGCTAAGTAAAAAAATTTGGTTAGATAGTTATGGACTTCAACCATTAAAATGGCCTAGCAAAAAAGGTACATAGGACTTTTGGCATGTAACACATGATAACTCATTATAATAATACAAAATTTTAGCATTTGATGAGTAAATCTTGCTTCCTGCAAACAAAGAAAACCTTGCATTAGTGGATTAAATGAATAATCTTAATTTTGTCCTTCACCAAATTAGATGTTCTCATGAAATGCCTGATGCCAAGCTTAATAGACCTTTCCAAAATATGTTAATCCAATGTTTAAATCTAAAAAATTAAATCCACATGATTTGTATGAATTTATATATATAATATTTGATGATTTTTTAGGTGAAAGTCATGACCAAATTTAAGTTTTAAAGTCATGGTATGAAGGGAGAAATAGCTCGAATTAGGCTAAAAATAGCCTTCTATATTGATACATTAAGCTTTATATCAATATATTGAAAAAAACTTTCAAAATATATCGATACTTTGAAATTGGTATCGATACAAAGCATGGTGTATTGATAACAATAAACTTGTATCGGTACCAAACTAGTTGTATCGATACATGCACTCTTGTATCATACTTGTTAGCCAAAACATAACTCTATATTGATACAAACACCTTTGGTATCGATACCACTCTTCAAGTGTCGATACCATGTCTTTTGGTATTGATACAACTAGCAAGATTTTGGAATTTGAATGACATGGAGCTTTGTATTGATACCTCGCATCTATGTATTAAGGCATACATACAAAAATGTAGAATTTCCTTACCTTTGACTTTATGAACCCTTTACCTTGATTGGGGGTGATGGAAATTTGACTCATACTTCTTCAAATGACCTCAATGGTGCTTTAAATAATGACTTCTAATACCTTGAATGTTGGCTCAAACAAAATGGTGTGTCTGTGACTGCCCCTCTTTGGTTGTTGTTAAGTATAAAAAATAAGGCAAAGACAAATAGACACTATTTTTTCCAGGTTGTAACATTGTTTTTTGAGTACCTGTAAGAAAATAGAGATCTAATTGATGCCACGCCAAGATAGGTAGAATATGTTGGCGGTAGTTCTGATTGATAAACGAACTTTTGATAAGTTTTATAGGGTTTAACATATGTACTGCGCTTATAGTTTCCAGGGTTTATCTCCTAGATAAGTACTAGTTAGTTTGGGTTTTAACTCGATAGGCATTTAGCTCTTTACAGACTGAGGTAAGTAGGCATCCAACTCTTTAAAGACTGACTCGATAGGCATCCATCTCTTTATCGACTAAGGTAGGTAGGCATTCAACTTTTTATAGACTAGAGTAAGTACAAGTCTAGCTCTTTATGGATTAAGGCAGCTAGATATCTAACTCTTTATGGACTAAAGTAGGTAGGCATTTAGTTCTTTATAGACTAAGGTAGATAGGCATCCAGCTCTTTATGGATTGAGGTAGGTAGACATCCAGCTCTTTATGGACTAAGGTAGGTAAATGTTAAACTCTTTATGGATTAAGATAGGTAGGCGTCTAGCTTTTTGTGGACTAAGGTAAGCAGACATCTAGCTCTTTATGGATAAAGATAGGCAGGTATCTAGCTCTTTGTAGATTGAGATAGATAGCCATCTAGCTCTTTACGAAATAAAATACATTAAGTTTAGGGAGCTTACCTAGCGTTTGTAGGGCTTTTGGAGACAATAGTTGGTACCTATAGTTTTGAGCTTGCTTAAGACTTTTGAAGGTAGGCATCTATACTAGAAATATGGTAAGTAGTTTTATGTATGATGCATAAGGGTGCAGATACATGCTTGGATGATGCAAATATGATGATTTAGAAATCTAATCCGGTAATTGGCTTTGATTAAATCACCTTCTATCTTTGAGTTTCATTGGGTATCTTTTATTCTAAGGTTTGCCAACTTTACTTTCAATGTTTGAAAGGTTTTTTTAAATGGTTGAGGTTGAGGTTATTTTTAAAGGTTAAGGTTACCTATGATACGTAAAAAGATTTTTGAGCCTGATCTATTTGTATTAGAGGTTTATTCATCAAGGTTGGTTAATACTCTTAGCAATTTGGTCCTTAACATGACCAAAAGGGTACATCTAGTTTAAATTGACTAAAAAAATGATCAAAAAGGTAAAAGATCATTGATTTGACTCTACTTTTTGGCTAACATTTATTGAGGGACATCTTTGACATATCTTCAATATAGGGGAGGTTTAGAGGATAAGTTTGGTTGTGGTTCAAGAATCTATTCCTATCTTTTTAAATCTGAGAAAATTTTCCTGCAAAGTTTCATTTTCATTGAAGTAATACCAAGAAATCCTATTATAAATTTTGTACAACTTATCAAGCATTATCAATTACATGGCATGCATAATGCAATATGGTATGCAAGTATTATAAAGGAGATTTAGAGAATGATATGGTTGTATTTATTCTAAAAAAAGAGGAATGCATGTATTGAACATTTTGGGATGTACAAAGAATGTTACAGAATAACTTTACTAGGCAATCCATCCCTTTTGATGCTAATGACATAAATCTTTCACTGAGTACTTCTAGACACTTCTTTTAAATGACAAAAACTTTCGTTGTCAACTGCTCTTAGGGGAACCTTTCAAGTTGCCCCATGATAATTGCCTTAAGCTGAGGTAGACAATGCTTTTTTTCTTTCATGATTAGGTAGAAGTAGACTGGTCAGTTTAAGATAAGATAAGTAAGTTAGGCTAAACTTTGGCATTTGGATGGAGGATGGTTTTGTTAACGAGTGTTGGTCTTGATTAGGCTCAAACAAGAGTAAGGTTTGGTTGCTTAAGCCACTCTTCCAAGTTTTCAACTTAAGTAAATTCAATTCCCTATATACCACTTCTAGTTTTTATCCAAGGCCTTTTAGAGATAAGATTGTAAGTTTTCATTTAGAGTTGATAAGATTGGGTAGGTGGTTGTTGTCCATCTCGATTAAAATCAACACTCTAATAGAGAAAGCTTACTTAATCACATAGAAACTTTCCTAATTTAGGGTTTATTTTTCTTGAGTATCTTTATGTACTGGAAGGATCTTTTTGAGCACAAAGTCTCTTTCTTAAAATCGACAAGGATAGACTTTTTTATTATGAGCTCTCATCATACATTTTTGATACATCTGTCCATGATTGATAGCTTTCACCCTCTTATCATCGAAAAGGTTAAATTACTTGTATCAGTTCTTGACCCACTTAAATTCTTCAAGCTATGATTCTATTAAGACCTTGAGTGAAGGATCTCGATTTTGATGGGCAAGACGACCTTCATCTTGTAGACTGAGGAGAATAGGGTAGCTCCAGTGAAAGTCTAAACTGATGTTCAATAGGTATACAGTGCAAAAGGTAGCTTCTTGTACAAATCTTTATAAGTTTCAGCCATTTTCTAAACTATTTTCTTAATATTTTCATTGGCTAATGACTCACCCTATTTATTTTTGGATGATATAGTAGAATTTAAAGCAAATTGCTTCCATCATTTTATTGTTCAAGTTGCACGTATTATTTGTGATGGTCTATTTGGGGAGCACATATTGATAGATGATGTCTTATTTCATAAACTTGTATGCAATAAATCCGGTGATGTTGTAATATGAGGCCATTTCTACCTATATTGTCAAATAATCAATAGCAACCAAGATGAAGTAATGTCCATTCAAAGCTATAGGAATGATGGGTCTAAAAATATCTATACCCCATATAGAGAAAGGCCATGAAAACATCATGACATGTAGGGGTGAATATGGAATGTGGATTTTGTCTGCATAGATTTAACACTCATTGCATTTTTAGGCAAAGTCAATGCAGTCTTTTTTGAGTGTTAACTGGTAATAGCTAGACCTGATGACTTCCTTTTCCATTCTATGTCTGTTAGTATGTGTACCATCAATTCTTTCATAGACCTTTTCCATAGTTCTCTTAGATTTAAGGCATCCACACATCATAGTAATGTCTGATCCCAACTTTTCTTATATAGGACTTCACTATCTAAATCAAAACTTTTAGACATTCTTCGAATGGTTTGCTTGTCAGTTTTTATAGCATGCCCTGGGTATTATTGGTCTCGAATGTACTGAACCACAACAGACTATCCCTTTTATCTTTTATGTTACGGCAGTAGGCCAAAGCTTTGTGAATACTCATTTAGATGGGTATAAACTCTAACTCATGAATTACGTCAAACATAGAGGCTTGAGTTGCCAAAGCATCTACCATTTGGTTGTCCTTTTGAGGTAAATATTGAAAGCTAGTTTCATTGAATTATTGTTTCAATTCATTGATTAGCCTACCATATTGGATTATCTTAGCATCTTAGGTTTCTCGTTCCTTTTAGAGTTGATAAATTACCAAGATGAAGTCCCCATACTCTTGTAAAGTGTTGGTGTCCCTCTTAATGGCCTTTTAGAGCCCTAATACACATGCCTCATATTTGGTTATGTCACTAGTGCAGTTAAAGTTCAGTTTGGCAGTGAAAAGATAATAATCTCTATTTGGTGAGATCAAAATAGCCCCAATTCATGTCCTAATGCATTTGAGCAAAGTAAAATTTTCAAGTTTGGCTACAATCGATACCATCCTGTGCTTCAAATATGCACATTAGATCTTCTTATGTAAATTCAAAATCTAATGGTTCATAGTCCCCTTCAACTCAGCTTGCAAGAACTTAACTATCACGCTGCCTTTAATGGCTTTAAGGCTCACGTAAATGATGTCATATTCAAAGAGTAAGACTTGCCACTAGGCCAATATTCCTGATAAAGTAGGAGCCTCCCATAAGTATTTGATAAAATCAAGTTTGGCAATCAACCATGTGGTGTGATATAACATGTATTGCCTAAAGCTCCGAGCTGTCACAGCCAGAGCATAAAATAGCTTCTTGATTACAAAGTAGTTATTTTGATACTCCAAGAATTTCTTACTTAGATAGTAGATAGCTTTTTTTTCCTAACTCGTCATGCTAACCTATACACAACCAATATGCTTGTTGAAAACTGACATGTATAAGATTAGTGGTCGATTAGGTACTGATAGTACACGTTTTGATAGGCTTGATAGGTAACACTTGACCCTATCAAAAGCTTGTTGGCACTGATCATTCTATGCACCAAGATTTTGTTTCCAAAGTAGGCAAAAGATCAAATGACATTTTTCTATTAGCTAGGAAATGAACCTGGCCATGTAGTTTAGTCTTTTAAGGATACTTCTTACTTTTTCTTTGGGTACAAGGCAATGAAAGGTTTTGAATAGCCTTTGCCTTGTCAGGATCGGTCTCAATTCCTCGTTCACTCATAATGAAAACTAATAGTTTGCCAAAGGTAACATTAAAGGTGTATTTAGCTAGATTTAGTTTGAGTTGATATTTGTGCAGCTATTTGCAAAGTTCATAGAGATTGGTAACATGCTTAATCTTTTTTGAGATTTGACAATCATATCATCCATATAGACCTTTGTTTTTTTGTGCATGAGGTCATGGGATAATGTCACCATTGGTCTTGGTAAGTTGCCTTGGCATTTTTGAGTCTGAAAAGCATAACCTTGAAATAGAATATACCCTACATGGTCATAAATGTGGTTTTCTTCATGTCTTTGAGTGCCATTTTAATCTGATTATAGCTTTAATATCCATCCATGAAGGAAAATAGAGAATTTTTAATGGTATTGTCTCCTAGGGTATCAATGTAAGGCAAAGAAAAATTACTTTTAAGGCTAGCTTGATTTAAATCCTTATAGTCTAAGCACATTCGCACCTTACTATCCTTTTTAGGGATAAAGATAGTGTTAGCTACCTATTAGACATACTTAGCTACTTAGAGAAATCTTGCATCAAACTACTTCTTTACTTCCTCTTTAATCTTCAAAACCATTTTAATTTCATCCTTCTAAGCTTTTGTTATATGAGTTTACAATCTAGTTTTAAGGGAAGTCTATGAACTACTTTGTTAGTATTTAGCTTGGGCATGTCTTGGTAGGAATAGGCTAATACGTCCTAGTATTCTTAGAGAAAATAGTATTCTTAGAGAAAGTTGATTAATTTGGTTCGAGTTAATGGATTTATAAAGGTTTTTATCTTGACTTTATTTCGATCTTCCTTTATCCTAAGTTCACGATTTCAATAGGCTCTTTATGGGGCAAGACCTGTTTCTCTTCTTATTCAATTAGTCTTAACAAATTAAGTAACATGGTGCTTCTTTAGAATCTTTCTCAAGTTTAACCTTATCATTGTATATTGGTTGCTCGAAATTGATTTTTGGAATCTCAATATAAATATTCATATCATTTTCATCTAGTTGCTTGAAAATATAAAGAAGAATAATATAGGTGGAAAAATTTATAAAAACAAGAAAAAAAGTCTAAAGATTTAACAAGAAATATAAGGATGGACACAAGAGATGAAATGCAAAATGCTTAATCATTTTTATTAACAATGCTTGATAAAAATATGCTGGTAAAAAGGATCCTATGATTCTTTTGGGCATAAGCATGTAGGTTTAGTTTATAGCATTACTTTGAATTAGATCTAAATAGTACAGGGATCTTTGTTTTAGTCAAAATGCTTGGAGTGAATCTTAGAGTGCATAAATAGGTCTCACGGTTCATTGTTAAAGTTCCTAGCTTATTGATTGTGTTGATAAAAGTCTTGGAATGTCTTGCTTAAAATAACCATTACATTGTTGGAGTTAGTAGTTTCTTCTTAATTCAAGTTGATGTGTCCTTCTAAATGAAAAACTATTTTGTAGTGGTGGCAGTAACATTAGTTCATATTCCAAATGTTCCCTTTAAATGGGTCATTCTCTTTTCTCGTACTTTTTAAGCTTGTTTCTTTTATTAGTAGGCATTAAGCTTGAATCCCAGACCTCTTTTATTATTTTGATAGGCAACTTTCAAAGCTTGTAGATGCTTTCTTGGTCTCTTTCCAGCCCAGACACCCTTGCTAATAATCAAGTGGAGACTCATGTGATTGCTTTTTAATAGATAAGGCTCAAACATGGGTACTTGTCTTTGACCATGTTTACTGATTGAGTAGAGAATACTTGTTTATTGTAAAACTCAATGCCTTCTTCATTCATCAAGCTTTGGACCAGCGCATGAAACTTCTTACATGTTTGGAGAGTATGACCGTAGATGGTATGGAAGTCACAAAAGTTGGCAGGGTTTTCTTTTATTTTTTCAACCTTATTGAACAATTTTGCTTGTATTAGAATTTGCCAAACTAGGTTTAGTAGTGTCCTGACTTGCTTTATGTTATTTATGATTTTGCAATAGTCTTTAATACTATTGCATTCGCAACTAATTTGGTATAAATTATAAGCTAGTTCTAACAATAGGTTCAGCTATTATGCAGCCTTAATTACTTTTTTTTCCTTTTATCGTTAGAGATAGCCCTCTCAATTAAGTTACCCTTTATAGACTCATCAATCATTTTGCATAGTATATCTAAATCTTTAAAATTCTTTGGTATGTTTTTTACTACTTCTTCATTGTAGGGAGTTTGTAAGGTGCCAATAAACCTAAAGGTTAACTCTTTCTCGATCAATAAGGGATGAATCTAAATGGCATCTTCTAACCATATTTGATTATATGGCCTGAAACTTTCATTGGTTTTCTTTTCTATGTTCAATAGAGAAAAATGATTTAGAGCCCAATCAGATACATATTTACACTAATCAAGGAAAGCTTGAGCCAAATCTATCCATGATTAAATTCTAATTAAATCAAGCTTTATGTGCTAATGAGTAGCTGCCCTAGTGAAGCAGTCTTGAAAATAGTTTATTAATAGTTTCTCATTGTCTCCATGATTGGTCATTTTTTGACAGCACATATGAATATGTGTAGTAGGGTTTATGGTTTCATTATATTTGTCAAAATCTAGTACTTTAAAATTGAGTGGGATGACAAGCATAAGGATTTGGCATCCACAAGTCCAAACTTATCGCTTCCTTCTATAGCCCTAAGGCATTTCACCAACAGCTTATACTTGGTTTCATTTTCAACAACCTTGGTGCATTTTGAATTACAAAAGTTTATTTGCTCATCAAGGTATGGAACTAAAGGATTTGCTAGTGATAATCCCACATTCACATTGTGATATCCCTGAGCCAAATATGGTGCTACCACAGTGTTTATATAGATAAATGGTTGAGCATGTGGGATTGATACTGTTGGGGGTGGCTATTATTGGCATACCTCTCCGGGAGTATTGGTGGCCTCAATCCCTCTATTCAGATTTACCTTAAGACTGTCTAGTTCTTTGGCCTTATTAGTGAGATTTGTTTGCCCTTTTCCCTTTAGAACAGTAGCCAATAGTTTTGTCAGTTCAATGACTTATTTTGTATTCATCAGTCTTATAAAGCATTTGCTTCTAAGCCTCTCAATACATAACTTCAAGCCTTTTGATACGAGCTTAGTGATCATTTTTCATGGACTTCTGATACAGATAGGTATTGTATAGGTGTTGGATGTTTGATTTCATGTTTTGAAAAGCCTCATACTTCAAAGTGATGTCAAATTAGACTTATTGTGACATAATGTGTAGGATGTATGCACAAATAAAGATGAATGATATGCATGTGATATTTTTGTATAAATGGAAAAAACATGTCTACACAAATTAAATCATGTATGCAAGTGCAAGTAATGATTGGATTTTAATAACAGCTTCGAAGCACGTATCTTTCTTTTGAACAAAGTGTTGTTTATAGCCCAGCAAGTTTTAAAGTAATCAAATCTAAAAATATCGCACCCCATTATATTATTTAAGTACAACTTCTAGAAAGTTCAACAATTATTGTCCATTACCTCCCATAGGAATGAAGTCTTGCCTCATCAATCTGGCTAATTTGACCATGTCTTTTGCACTAGCTTAAACTATATGAATCTAATCAATAAGATTATGAAGACATTCCTTATGCTCTAATTAAGATTGGTCAGTCGGGATCTAATTAAGGCCTACTTCTTTGGAAGAGTTTGATAATCTTTTTACCTGATCTTGCTAGACCTAAAAGGCATGCTCTAATTAATAAAACCTTATGATTAAAGCTTTATTTTCAATCCCTTTTCAAGAACTTGCATTCAAGCTTAAAGGCTTTTGCTTCTTTTTCGATAAACCAATGAGATTGTGCGAGTTTTAATAAGTTTTTTTGTACTGGTCTCTGCGTTAGCCTTCCAAGCTTTTAAGTCAATTGGTAAGAAAAATAAGCTTAGCTTTCCATTTTGCTAGGGATTTGCTGGCTTTTTGGTTTTTTTTTTCCTTTTAAAGTGCCATGTAGTCTTTCTTCAAGTGCTGGAGATCTTTGTTGATGGCATTTTTTGTCTTGACAAGATCACGTATCTGTCACTCTTAGACTTGACACTTATACTCCCATTAGCTCTTTGTTTTTTGCAATTGACCAATTTCTTTAGTGAAAGCTACTCTTTCTTGCATAAACTCATACCTTGGGATCTCAATCTCAGATTAAGGTTTATCTTTCAGAACATTGGGAATTCCATTAGCAGGCAACAGCATGGTGTCATTAACTCGCCTAGCTATCCAATCTTTATAGGCTGGATCATTGTTTTTTTCTTTTTTCAATATGATATAATAAGTTTTTCACCATGTATCAAAGATATTTTGCACCTGGCTTGCGTAGCCATACTCTTCATATTCAAAATCTAGCATACCAAGCTCATGAGTGACAAGGACAAACTATCGACAATCGAATTAGTGTAAAACCTTGAGCGAGGCATAACTAATGCTTCCCCGTAATCCATTAAAAGTCATCTAAAATGACTTCTATTTATACAAAATTAGGCTAGGAATGATCCTTGAAACTATCCAAGTCACTTTATCAACATTTAAATCTTGAAACTTTTAGCCAATTTATCCCTTGTGGTATCTTATAGCCATTCCCTTTCCAAGAACTTTATGAGGGGACTAAAATTCATCATGTACAGCTAGAGCTATCTTTTACCCCAAAAAAGAATGAGGAGCTATGCATACAATATTGATTAGCATATGATCCTTTGCATTTTTTCTCCTAAAAATTTAAGAATTAGACTATGTTTACTAAGATGGTAGGAGCATGATTGACACCGTAACTCAGCTTCGAGCAAATATCCACCACAACAACCTCTATATGCCTCAAAACCCTTGAAAAAGTTATCAAACTATAAATTGCTAATGCAAAAGCACCCTAAATCTTTTTTTTTTTGTCTGACTGAGTACTCATGGCAGATTTCAAAGTATCTCATGTTAACCTGCATTATCCCCAATTTAATTAGATGTGCCTTCACCCAGTGCTCTCTGATTCCAAGCATATTGGCCAAAATTTTCTTGAGAGATATAGGTTTTGCCAATTTGGTGTAAATTTTATCGAATTGGGCCCTTCTACTTTAATCATGGCTGTATACTTTTTTATAGTATGGACTAGATCCTGCCCATTGAAAGTGAAACACCTATATGTAGGATTTTAGAATTATATCACTATGCACAGTATCTGAAATCAACTTTGACCTAGACCAATAGAGCAATATCCCCATAATCTTTTGCAAAGATTATCTTATCAGTCTTATCCCAATCATTCCACACATCTCTGAACTCCTGAAGATTGAATCGCCTAAAAACCATTTCAATCTGTTTAGGATCCTTGAGATATATCTGAGTTAGAGGCTATCCACACTCTTTGTTCCCTTTCCAACTTAACCTGATTGTCTTAAAATCCTTAAAACCTTCAACTAGTGGTTGTGCCATGGTAAGATACTTGTCTATAGACATTGCCCCTAAATCCAACTATCCTGAGATATGACATGATGGATGTAGCAAAGGCAACAGCAAAAAAAAATACTAACTTGTAATGTATCAAGGTTAAGAAATAAATCACAGAATAAAAAGGGGCAAGCATAGGAAAAATCTTAGGTATTATCATTATGCCCATCAATCCTAAACTTATGCAGATAGCATACCAACATGTTTAAGATAAAGAAGTCCCATGGAAATGAAGATCAATGCTCAGGACAATGACGGTTCACTTGTCACTGTATAATGACAAGTTAATGTCAAGCCATCTATCAGACAGCATGATGGCTTGCTCAGGTGTTTGGTCATAGTGAGATGTCATGGAATCTTTAAGGATATTATGAAAGACATAGACATTTGTTCAATATTTTTAAAGATTGATGGCCTTCAACCCACTACTTAAACAATATAATGACTTACCCGATGGGTTTCGTTCCCTGAAAGGCGATACTAGCCTTAAGCAGGATACTATGTGACAATATTCGAATGTTATCTCTTATAGAAAAGGGAAAAGGGCAATAGCCATTGGTTGAACAGTATATCGGCCTGCCCTAATGGCATTATTACAATAGATGACATGATACGAGGTGAGAAAGAAGGCATTGGTGACGATGCTTATTCATCATTATCTATGCAACAAAGAAATGATAAAAAAGTGTAATAGGTAAGGATTGTTTCCCTAAGTATTTTATTCTTTAGGTCAATCCAGCAGCAATTTGATATGGCCTAACATGGTTTTGGCTTTTATGGCTGACTATATGGATTAAGTTAACTCTAATGGGTTTTAAATCACTTCTCTATTCGATAAAGATAGCTAAGGCACCCTAATCCTAGGCCCATCCTAGGTTTAGTGGAACAGTTTTGATTCGAGTGAAAGTATTTTTGCTATACCCATATAGGTAAAACTAATACCATGAAAGCATAGGTACTTTATACCTCGAAAGATACTGCTAGCCCACGAGTAAAGAATAGAAACCATAGAAGACAATTAGCTTAGTTCCAACTAATTAAGGTGTTATTTGCTCTTCTTGAAACGTATAGGCAAAAGTCAAATACGGATGAGAGTGCATGGTGTTTGTTGGGGAAAAAATAAAACCTTTTCATTTTCCTCCTTATTACCATAATAATAAACTATCACATTCATTTTTTGGATAGACAAGGACCCTAGTAATCATGAGAAACATAAAAACACAAAGAGTGATGGCAAATAAATGTCATGTACAATAAAGATGAAGAAAGAGAATTACAATTAAATAATGGCTAAAAGCAAGGGAAATAAAGAATGAGATAAATTTTAGCTAGTTATTGGCTTGACTCTCTAAATAAAGTTCCTTAGTGGAGTCACCAACCTGTCGTAATGTACCCTTCGCATGACATGCTACGACTTAAAAATGAAGAGAAAAGGAAAAGGGAAGGGGAAGGGGAAGGGGCTTGCCTTCAGGTCATCCTTTAGTCAAGATTTGAGTTAGGTGTAATAGAGTAAAGGTCGAAGAGAGGATCATTAGATGAATCAGTCATCCAATTGGTCTTACATGGCCATTACAAAATGGCCAAGACTTGGACTCACTATTGATCATTTTAGGCTAAGTATGATGGATACTTCTGAAAACCATTGATTTGGATTTACAAAATTTGAAAATTGATTTTATAGACTGCAGGTACCAAAGTTCATTTTAAAAAGATCCAGGAGTTTATTACATGTGGGGTAGGATTAGCACCCCTATGATGCCTAAAATTGGTACCATCTAGCTATAAATTATCTAAGTCTCGATTTTCCTTTAGTTTTAGTATGCAGTCACTATTTATGCATAATCCCATTCTTATAAATGCAATTTTTTTAAATATTAAATTTAGGTTTTTATGTTAAAGGTTTAATTAATATCTTTCTATGTAACCTAAAAGAGAGGAAAAACATAGAGGATTCAGTAAAATAAAATCTGAATTGATTTAGAAGAGGATACTATATGTTGAGCACTAGAGCGATATTGACATAGAACATTGCCTTGGATTTTATGAAATTTGATTTCAAAATCATGGATGCAAAATTATCATGGAAAAAGGAAATGTGTTAGTAAGGCATAAAAGAACATAATAAAAGTTGCATTACGTCAATATACAAGGACATAGAAAAGAAATGATGGTTAAAACATATCTCGTAATTGACCTCGGTTATTAAAGAATAATTAATTGACAATCTTGAGACATGTTTGGATTTGATGGTTATATTAGGCATGATAAATTTAATACAAGGCCTAGTGAAGGCTAAGGAAAAGAAAACTTAGATTTTTTATGTATTTTGAAAAGTAGGGTTGAGTATCCCTTTGGAGAAAATAGGGTTAGAAAATCTCATTGGAAAAACAAGACTAGAGCATTCCCTTAGAAAAATAGGGTTAGAGTATCCCCTCAAAAAGAGAGATTTTGAATGATATTTGAAAATTGGAGTTTTGATATACTTTGAGGAAAATATAGATATTGGAATTAAAACCTAATAATTTAAATAAGAGATGGAAATTAACTTTCAAGAGTGCATGGAGTCTTAATCCAAGCATAACGGCACTTATGTCATGACATGGAACTCCATGTGAAAAATTATTGAATACATTTTGAGTCATTTGAATAACCTAAAAAGATGGTTCAGGAAAATCCTAGTGACTTTTGTCAAGTTCAACAAAAGCAAAGGATAGCATCACGTTATCCACTTTCCTGAATTTATTTTGGTATGGTTCGAAGGTTTCTAGTGGTGAACAAGATATCGTTGGAAAGGCAACTCAACAAGGATTAATATAAAAATATTTCCAATATACTAGAAAATTGTTTCTTTGTGAAATTAATTTTTGAAACTAGGTTTCAGCTAGTGCTGACAACAAATACAAAGGAAAGAGGTTATAAACTTCAAGAAATCACCCCAAAGTCGTTTGCAATTGTTAAATAGCAAACAATATCTTTTTAGAAAGTGAATTTTATGAACTTTTGTTGCAATTGTTGGAAAGTGACTTTTATAAACTTTTGTTGCAATTGTTAGAAAGTGAATTTTATGAACTAGTGCTGAACAAGATATCATTGGAAAGGTAACTCAACAAGGATTAATATAAAATATTTCAACAATACTAGAAAATTGTTTCTTGGTGAAATTAAGTTTTGAAACCAGGTTTGAGCTAGTGCTGACAACAAATACAAAGGAAAGAGGTTATAAACTTCAAGAAATCACCCCAAACTCGTTTGCAATTGTTAAATAGCAAACAATATCTTTTTAGAAAGTGAATTTTATGAAATTTTGAGGAAAAATATTTAAAAAATCTAAGAAATTGTTTGCTAGGACAAAATTGCCTAAATAGAATATGAATCACTAATTCCAAGGGTTTAGATAATGAAAGTTCAAAAAATCATAACTCTTATATAGGAAATGATCTAGGAGCAAATGAGGTGTCTTTGGAAAGGTAATTCAAATCCCTTTCAAGGAAAAATGTTAGAAAATTCTAAAATAACATTTAGAATCTAGAAATAACATTTCAAATAGGGATCAATGTGCTGCCAGTACCAAAATAGGGGTTTTCTTTGAGTTTAAGGCTTTTATGGTCATGCGTCAAGGTATCGAACATCCAATCGCTGAGGTCCATGGCAATGGAGTAATGGACCAATCCAATTAGAGTAAGTTGCCAAATAGCCCACTATCCATACTATTAGTCATGACAAAAGGCTCAAAACAAGAATTGAAGGAATACTTGAAAACATTTTTGGTTCTTAAAATGGTTAAAAACAAAATTTGTTTGGCCTAATGAGGCCATGATTCCAAACATTTGTGCTTGATATATCCCGAAGATTGGAGAACCAATTTATTGAAACATTAAATCTATGCTAAACCCTATTAGTTGAAATTAGTATGGACATAACTTGGGGTTTTCTTTGGAAAAAAATTTTTAATAAGCATCGTGAGGTATTTTAACAAACGTATGATGAATTAAACTAAGTGAAAACAATAAAAGTAAGAAAACATTCAAAACAACAATTTATCCATGCATTTTAACGAAGGAATCATAGTGAAAATGCATTCAATGGAATGGTAAAGATTAAAACATACTAGAACAAACATCTAAACATGAAGTAAGCATGTTAAGATGAAGAAAAATAAGGGAAAAATGCATGAGTACAGGATGTCTTAATGTCCAAAATAGATATGGCATTTTTATTCATCCAAACAACACTAACGCACTAAGAAAGTCATCAAAACCCTAAGACTACCACAAACAAGCCCACAATAATGCATGGAAGCCTTAATACAGTCATAGAAACATGAAGGTTCACTAATGAGATGATGATGAAGAAAAATAGAATATAAGATAAAGAAAAAATGGAAAATATACCAAATGACTACCTTAACTCTTAGCTCCTTACTTGAGTAGCAACCAAGCCATGTAAACTCACTTTATTCCCCCTCTTTGCTGTAGATTAGCAAAAACAGAGTGAAAAGAAGGAGCTTTTGGTTATGATGTCTATGGAGGATGGTTTTGAGGGTAGAGATGAGGGAAATGATAAGTTTTAGAAGGGTTTTTGGAAGGGTGGAAAGGGAGCCACGAGAATCGAGTATTTGGCATAGTTTAAAGGTTCTCGGTGGCTTATGTAAATGTGTTGTAACCCTTGCTCAGCTACGTAAGAAAATTATATTATATAGTGGTGGATTTTAGCCATTAAATGACCTAGCAAAAAGGGCACATAGGACTTTTGGCATGTACCACATGATGACTTTTTATAGAAATGTAAAACCTTCTAGCATTTGATCATTAATCTTGATTCTTGTTGGCAAAAAAAACCTTACACTAGCTAAATCAATGAGCAATCTTAATTTTGTCCAGGCTTAATGGACTTTTCCAAAATGTGTTAATCCAATTTTAAAGCCTAAATTAAATCCACATCATTTGTATGACTTTATATCTGATATAGGATGATTTTTTAGGCCAATTTCATAACCAAATTTGAGTTTTGAAGTCATGGTACAGGGAGAGAAAAATGTCTTGAATTAGGCCAAAAATTACCTTTGTATCAATACATTGAGCTTTGCATCGATACATTGAGCAAAAAACCTAGAATGTATCATACTGTGAATCTGGTATTGACACAAAGCATGGCGTAATACGAGCAAGCTTGTATCAATACCCAACTTGTTGTATTGATACTTGTTGACCAAGAATTGTGATTTTAGCTAGGACATAACTCTATATTAACGTAAACACCTTTGGTATTGATGCCACACTTCAAGTATTGATACCATGCCCTTTAGTATCAATACAACTACCAAGATTTTGGAATTTGAATGACATAGAGCCTTGTACCAATACTTCACACCCATGTATCAATACTTACATACAAAAATGACTCTCTAAACCCCTTACCTCAACTAAGGATGGTGAAAAATTGACCTATCCTCTCTGAATGACCTCGATGATGCCTCGGATGAAGACTTCTAATATCTTAAATGTTGGCCTAGACAAAATGGGGTGTCTACACTATTAAGCTTCCGACAAACCCTAATTAGGCGTATTTTGATTTTTTAACAATACCTAATAATTTTTTCTCTGTCCAAAATTTTTATTAGTTCTTTTGGATCCAAAATTTTATATGGAAAATTAATTTGGCCTTTTATGTAATTAAATTCATAATTTAGTTTGTTTATTTATAAATTTCAATTTCCTACAATTTAATCCTTTCACTTTATTCTTTATAAAATTTAAAATTAAAATTTTATTTTTCCTTTATTTTTGAAAATTCAAGAATAATTATATACAATTTCAAAATTTGATAATTTAATTGCATGAGTATTAATTTAATCAAGCTTGAATTTTTATCATTAAGTTTAATATTGTCCAAATTATATTTTTTTTCATCTCTGTGGTTCTAAAGAAGATATCCTACATGATGTATTATGCAAAATGACAAAAATTATTAAATGAAACTTATCAAAATACAAAAAAATCTAAAAGATAATTTAACAAAAAAATAAATGAATAAAATAAAAAATCCTAAAAATTGTTAAAATCTATTTGGCCAAGGGCCTTTGCTTTAGCCCTAGGCCAAATTCCATCCCCTATTAATCTGGGAATGATGGTTCATTTTGAGGCTAATGTTTCCAAGCAAGGAAAACACTAAGAAAACACTAAATTTCCTAAATATTTAATCTTTTTAATGTAGTTATTCTTGTAAAATTTTGCATTTTTGTTCATTTCATTCATGAATCTTCATTTTTGTGAGCCAAAATCATGCTTATGCCTACGAATTTTGACCCATATTGAAAGCCAAACATGATGTCTATAAACCATTTTCTTTGATTTAATTATTATGTTTTATTTTTTTAACTAGAGCTTGGTTTTTCTTTTCTGATGACATTGATTTGGTCATGTATATATGTTTACCTGGATATTATTTTCTTTAATATTTTCATGTGGATATTATTTTGATTATTATGTGATTTTTAGAAGTTATGGGGGCTAAAATAATTTTTCCAAAATTTTGAAGGCCTTAGAATGGTATTTCCATGCTTAGCCAAAACCTAGCATGGATGATTTTTTGATGTTTTGATCTTTAAGCTGTTTTGTAAATATTAAAATTTAGGGATTAAATTGTAAAAGTAAAAAAATTACTTCTGGGCCATACTTAATGGGCCTATGAGGATGTTTTTCATGCATTTTAAGCATGTTTAAAAATATATCATACATTTTAAACCTTTTAGGGACCTTTTTTTTGTAATTTTTAAAAGTTTAAGGACTTGTTTGCCAAAATGTGAAAAATTGGTCTATGGCCAAAGGTACTTGGTCGAACCTTCTTATGATTTTTTATATGAGTTCCATATTGATTTTGATGTAATTGATTTTTGATTTTGTGTTTTATGTCATGTAGAGACCATTTTTCAAAGTTAGAAAAGTTTAGGGACCATTTGGTAATGCTTTAATTTTAGGGTCAAAATGGTAATTTCTTATGTCAAATTACCTTTTAGGGTATTTTGGTCATTTAGGAACATTTATAGCATTTTTAACCATGCTGGGGCTAAATTGTAATTTTGAAAATTTAGGGATCTATTAGCAATTTTTGTATTTAAGGTCAATTTTGATGTCAAAGTGACCCATTTAGGGTAAAATTGTTAGTTCATATCATTATAGAGCCCGAAGCATTACCAAAATACTTCTATGTCAAATGTAGACCCTAGGGGTATTTTAATAATTTATATTAGAACCAAGTCCTATGTGATAACCAAGATACTTATATGTCAAAGGAGTGCAGTCGGAATAGGTTCGTTCGTTTATGATATTATCGAGTCCTTTAGGTTACCAAGATACTTTCATGTCTAAGGTATATCTTAGGGACATTTAGATAAGTTACATTAGAACCAAGTCCTTTAGAGTCACCAAAAAATGTTTATGTTAAAGGTATACTTTAGGGGCACTTAAGATAATTTTTTATTATTTTTGACAAAATAAGATGACACCAATGACTGGGCACATGAAAGAGATTGTTCCTTACTCGTGATTATAACCGATTCTCGAACCTTTCAATATGATCTCTGATATGAGTGCAAACCTCAAAGTTATTTTTTAGGGTGTCACAATGTACCTCAAGGTGGATCCTTACGGATCTATGGATGCACATGACTTAAAATATTTTCCTGACTTGGAAATGTCTTCTTGATCAAGACTTTTCTTTCACGATGTGAAGAGAATGAGAATGTATAGATTCTCGACTTATGATACAGTGAGGGGGACCATAAGACAAATCGCTCATCTTATTAGTCTCGGATGACCATCACGAAATAGCCAACGTTTGGAGTCGCCATCGATCATTTTAGGCCAGGCATGATCGAATGCCTATTGAAACCTATGTTTTGAGTTACAAAACTCAAAACATCAATCCCTTGGTCTAGTAATGCAAAGATTTGCCATTTGGGTTTGGGAGTTGGTTACCTATGATAAGGTACGAACCTCTTCGCGATGCCCGAAATCGGTACCTTACTAGCTATGTCTTATCTCGATTTTGATTCTTTTGATCTTAACTTGTCATTATGTTAATATAACCCATTTTTAATGCATGAATCTTATAGAAATACAAATCCAAGTTTTGATGAAAAAGATTTAATCTCATAAACTCTCTAAAGAGATGGGGAATATAGAGATTTTGAACAATAATGACCTTTGGATTTTACTTTGAAAATGGAATGTTCCACTTCAGGCACTGGAGTGATACCCACGTGGAACATTAACCTTAATTTTATTTGGAAATATTTTGAAAACATGAATGCAAATAATCATTACAAAGAAATCATGTTAGTAAGATAATAGATGAAGTAACATAACTAGATTATTCAATACAATGATATAGAAAAGGAATGGACTACTGGAATTTATCTCATAATTGGCATTGATTATTTAGGAATAACCGAATCGATAATTTTTTAGATGCATCTGGGCTTCTTGATTAAACAAGGTTTGTTTGACATATTCATGGAAATCCGAGAAGGAGAAAATTTTAATTGTAGTTGAAATCAGGGTTAGAGTATCCTTTCAAAAAAAAGGCTGGAGTATCCCCATGGATGATTAATAATTTTGACGAAAAAAGATTCTTTAATGGTTGACAATTTTGAAAAGCGGGGTTGAAGTATCTCCTCGGAAGGTCGGGGTTGGAGTATCCCCATGTATGACAAAACTTCATGATTTAGAAAATGAGTGAGCATTTGATGATTTTTGGCAAAAAGATTTATTGTGAATAAGGATGGTAAAGATGTAAAATGGGTTTGTACCTTGATAGGAACCAATGGGTGTCAAAGCATGTTCTCGAATCTAATCGAGGTGATATGGAAACATTCGAATGTCTCAAGATAAAATTCGGGAAAACAACTACATTTCGACCAAAATCAAAAACAGGGGACAGCATCGCGCTATCTTGCTTCCCAAATTTATTATAAATTGGTTCAAAGGATTCAGGAGGTGGACAAGACACCTTTAGAAAGGTAACTAGATGAGGGTCATCCTAAAAATATTCTCACTGCCCCAAAAAGTCACTTTCTTGGGGAATAAATTTTCAAGTTTAGATTGATAGTGTTGCTGGTAGAGCATGTGAGGGACAAGGTGTGTCAAAATTTGAAAAATCACCCCGGACTCATTTGGTATTCAAAAATCGCAAACCATACCTTTCTAAAAAGGGGATTTCATGAACCTTTTAGGAAAAATGTTTGAAATTGGAAAAATCATTTAGTGGGCCTGAACGGCCTAACTAGGTTTGGATTTCAGAGGTTTCAAATATTTTAGACTTGAAAATTTGTAACTCTCTCATCTGAAATGATCCGGAGGTGAATAAAACATCATTTTAAAGATAATTCGACATGCTTCAAGGGAAAAATATCAAAAAATTCATGAAAAATCATTTAGGATTTTAAAGTGATTTTTCAATTTGCTACAGTTGTACTGCCAGCAAGGGAACAAAGCAAAGCAGGGGATATTTCTTGTTTTCCTTATGTTTATGAGTCCAAACTTGAGTCATTGACATTCAAACATCTATGACTAAATGCATGAGCATCACAAACTCATTTACACAGCCCCAGAGTAGTTTGGGATGATGAAATAGCCCGTTGATCATACCACTCAAGGTTTTGACTCAAACAAGGCATAAACATTTTGGGAATAGTTGTAAAGCCATTTTTGTTTCAAAATCAAAAGATTTGAGCTTGTTTAACCAAGGTTCCAGATCTAGAAAACTTTAATTTTTCCCAAGATATTTTAGTAACTTTATTGAAAATGTTAAGTCCATGCTAATCCTCATTGGTTGAGGTTAACATGCTTGGCTTGGGGGGCTTTGAAAATTAATTTTTGACAACCATCAAGCATGCATTTTGACAAGGAGAAGACAACAAACATACAAAGAGATGGCACATAACATGAATAGGGATGCTAATTTTACTAATGGCCTAGACAAAGGAAGTGTAATGCATTCTGACAAGAAAATGTTATGGATGTTGAAAATGACAATGATTCATGCAATCTAATGTATAAATATGCTTGAAATATGTTAGGCTAATGATTCATACATGGATTAAGGATAACAAGATGCATAAATATGTCATAAAATGCATGAGCAAGATGCATTAAACTAATGAGGATGAAATGAGGCATTTTGCACATAAAAAGGGCATTAAGGCATCCAAATCTTGAACTACCACAACCAAATGCCACAATAATGCATGATAATCCTATAAGGGTGATGGAAACATAGAGAGTTCACTAAAATGATGACGGTGCTGAAAAACAAAAAATGTAAGTGATAGTAGGAAATTATCCCAACAAAACTTCAAATTTGGCCAAATAGTTGGAGCAAACATAAATGGCTTGAATTTCCCTTTTTCTCTTATTGTAAATAAGCAAGAAAAAGAGAGAAACAATGAGGTTTTGGTTCTGGTATGGATGAGGGTAATTTTCAGAATGCATAATGGTTGGGCCTATTTTTGGGTGCTGAGTAAAGAACTACGGGATTGTGGATGTGTTTTTGGAAGCTGAAAACAAGCTAGAATCTAACCTTTTCTTGTTGAGATAGAAGTGGTCCATTTATACCAGCCTTTTGGATCCAAATTAGAGGTGTTTTTGGCCATTTCTCAAGGGGGACAAGGTGATGTAGCATGGTGGCTATAGGGTGGCTATAGGAGGTAGCTTGCTGCCAATGTGATGGGCATAGGGTGGCTAGTTTAAATGCTGAAATATTTTTCCAGCAAATAGGGTGGCTGATGGTGATATTGGTTAACAAGCTAGGGAGTAGGATGATCATTTGATGTTGACCTTTTTTTTGATCCAATTTAGACTTCAAAAAATGTTATGATTAATTCAAAAGTCTAAATTCGTAATCTAATATGTGCTTTAATCTTTCTTGATGCAAAGAAATGAGTTAAAATCGAGTTTTCGATCAATGGTGGATGAGTCAAAAATGCTCGGACCATGAAAATGGCCTACGTGTATTGATACATTGCATAATGTATCGATATATTTAGTTTAAAAACCTTGATAGTATCGATACAATGAACATTTTATTGATACAATGATCATTGTATCGATACTATGAACATTGTATCAATACATGTTGATATGTATCGATACATTCCTTTATAGAATGCATGTTTTGGTCCTGGCATGGTCTAGTATTGATACATGAAGTCTTGTATCGATACAGAGGCTTATGTATTGATACATCTACATGTTGTATCGATACAAATGGATAAATTTCAAATTTTTGGCACGTTGAAGCATTATATCGATACATGAGAACCATGTATCGATACATTCAAGTAAAATTATGAATTTTATCATATCTTCTATCCTTGGATACCTTGGACTATGTCATTTGATGCCATATCTTTGCATTTACCTTTAATATGATCCCTAAGCCTTCTTGACATCCTCAAAATACTCCTTTACTGGGCGACGTTCATCGCCCCCTCTCACGTCCATGCTCTCGATTGCTAAAAATTAGTCTGGACAAAATAGGGTGTTTACAGCTGCCCCTCTTTGACCGTTGCTGAGAATCAGGAACAAGGAAAAGACAAATAGACACTATTTTATCCGGGGTGGACTGACACTTCCAGAACATTAAGGTGTTAGGTTTTCTATGGTTTGACCCCCTTAGGTAGGTACGGAGTAACATGGATTTTTAATGTGGGTGCCGCCAGCTTGTGTAGGCTTTGACTTAAACTTGGGTGCCACCAGTTCGTGTGGGCTTTGACTTGGGTGCTGCCAGCTCGTGCAGGCTTTAACTTAGACTTGGGTGCCATCAACTCCTATGGGCTTTGACTTGGGTGCCGCCAGCTCGTGTAAGCTTTGACTTAGACTTAGGTGCCACCAGCTCGTGTGGGCTTTGACTCGATGCCACCAGCTTATGCGGGCTTTGATTTAGACTTGGGTGCCACTAGCTAGTGTGGGCTTTGACTTAGGTGCCGCCAGCTCATACGGGCTTTGACTTAGGTCCCGCCAGCTCATGCAGTCTTTGACTTAGGTGCTACTAGCTCATGCGGGCTTTGACTTAGACTTGGGTGCCACCAATTCATGTGGGCTTTGATTTGGGTGCCGCCAGCTCATGCAAGCTTTGACTTAGACTTAGGTGCCACCTGCTTGTGTAGGCTTTAACTCAGATACCGCTAGCTTGTGCGAGCTTTGAAGGGGTGCCACTGGCTTGTGGGCTTTTAAGGGGTGCCATTGACTTGTGGGCTTTTAAGGGGTGCCACTGACTTATGGGCTTTAAAAAGGGTGCCACTGACCTGTGGGCTTTAAAAAGGGTGCCAACACTTGTGGGCTTTGAAAAGAGTGCCACGATTTATGGGCTTTAAGGGTGGCGATGAAGTTTTCGATAAAACTTCTAATACAAGCTTTTCTTAACAGAAATTCATGACAAAGTCTTCCTGTTGAAAAGAGTTTTGGCACTAGTTCTTGACAAAATTCTTGACAAAGCTTTTGATGAATATTCTTGACAAAAGTTTTTAAGGATGGTTTCTGGACAATCTCTTAACACTAGCACTTTGCAGTAGTTGCTTGATAAAAAGGGTTTTGACATGAGGTGATGAAAAGAAAAGGAACTTACCTAAATGACACTTCATTTGCGAAGCTTAGAGCTTTTACCAGAATTTCTTGGAGGTTCAACAAACCTACTTGAAGTGATATTGTAAGAATAATGTATGATGGTAATATGAGTGCATGATATGAAATGCTATCATGATTGCATGATTTGAAGTCTAATATGGGAGATAATTGTGGTTCTCCTTGTACGTCATTTAAACTTTCATAGGGATGGCGATTTGTCTTTGATGTGACTATAGATGGAGATTTTCCTCATCCTATTGGGGATTGTAGGTTGTCTTGGCTCCATTGGGGATATGACCAAAAATTTAGTCTTAAGAATTTAGACTGTTGTGTTTCTCAATTCGAGAGGCTCAATCATTTTCCTGACAAATGGAAGGCATTGTCACTAATTTGGAGACTATTCAACTGATTAGGTTGATGTTTCTAGTTTTGATAGGATTCTGATGGAATACATGGGTCAATTTTTGGTTAGCCTAAAATAGTTTTTCTTGAGATGTGGCTTGTGAAAGCAAGAAATGGTTTAGTGTATGGTCATGCTGAATAGGTGTTTGGATGTGAAAAATGCATGATCTTGATGATCAGGGCGTGAATAGAGTTCCCTGTGCTTTTCTTTTCCTTTCGATGTAATGTCAAGATGTCCTGATGCATATTTCAGTTAATTATCAAACATTATCAACTAAATGACAAGTGCAATATGAATTGTATAAGGGTTAGAAGAAACAAGGTAATATTTATTTATGACGATAAAGAGACATAAGTCAATATACTATTTGACAAGTAATTGATAGGATAGCCAGAAAGATGATCTTTTGGGCGAAAGATGCCTCCGACAATCATGACATGGATGCTCTTTAGGTGCTTTTCAGAATCTTTCTCGAACAATGAATGTGCCTAGCATGAGCCGATCTTCAAAAGATCCCTAAGATTGTTTTGCATTGTCCTGTAGGTACTCTCAGTTCATGCCCCATTAAAATTGATCTTCTTTAGTTACCCCTTGTGGGTTTTGAACTGTAGTCAGGTTGGCTACCCGGATGCCCCTTTTCGAATTTTCATATGGACCCTTTTTGTTTTCTTTTTTCTTTTTGTTTTCCTTATTTGTTTGTTTATTTGTTTATTTTTGTTTGTTGTTCTTTTTTTTGTTTTATTTTTTATTTTGTTTTTTTGCTCTTTTTTTTATTTTTTCTTATTTTCTCTTTTTTTTTTGTAGGATGCCTTTTCAGGTTTTTGCCCTCTACGTGTAATATTTCTTGACAAAATATGAGTTGACTGGGTTAGGCAAGGCATTGCCATTGATTTCTGACAGGATTAGGGCCCCTCTGGAGAAGACTTGCTTCATGGCATATGGTCTTTTCCAATTAGGGGTTCATTTGCCCCGCATATCTTTGTGAATTGGGAGGATCTTTTTTAATACCAATTTGCCTAGGTAAGATCGTCGTGGGTGCATCTTTTTGTTATGGGCTCGAATCATGCATCTTTGATGCGTTTGACCATGGCAGATGCATTTTCCTTAATGAGATCGAGCTGGTTGTGTTTGCTCTTAACCCATTCAGCCTTTCCAAGTTTGGTTTCCATCAAGACTCTGAAAGAAGGGACCTTGACTTAGATGGGCAATACAGCTTTAATCCCATAGACAAGAGAGAATGGGGTAGCACTTGTGGAAGTTCAAACTAAGGTCTGATAGGCACAAAGTGCAAAGGATTGCATCTTACAGCAATCTTTGTAAGTTTTGGCCATTTTATCAACTATTCTTTTGATGTTTTTATTGGCCGCCTCAACTGCCCTATTCATGTTTGGGTGATAAGGATGGAATTATCATACTGGATCATGAACTGTGAAAGGTCTGGTTGTATGAAGCTTTCTTCGAAACTTTCTTCAGAATCAATCTTCACTAGTACAAATTGACTGTTCAAAATCGATCTTTAAAGACCCATCAGACACATCTATGTCACTATCGTTAGGACACCTGAAAGGGTGAGGAAATAGATATTGCAAAAGGCACACACATAACCAAAAGATTTGGATAAAAATGGAGTGAAAAGAGTAATGGAGACAAAAAGGTTGAAAAGTGATTTAGACACACAATATGGAATAATATATGCAAACGTCATTTCATTGATAATACTTAATAAAAATGCCCCTTACATAGGACACCTACCTACCTTTGAGCGAGGGCAGGTAGGTTTTCATTTCTTGACATCACATGAAAGGGATAAGAAAAGTGCAAGGGCTTCCGTCATGACCCCGTCATCAAAATCAAGTCTTAGTGGAAGGACACAGATTCTATGGCTCGGTATCGATCATGTTTCCAGCTGGCTCAGTGTGGTTTGGTAAAGGATTGGCAGCAACATTTGGTCCCTGATTCATCCTGAACTGCAAGACTTTTACATTGATTAGATTTTGCACATTTCATTTAAAATACATGCAGTTCTCAATGTCATGCCTCGCTGCCCTAGCATGGTATTCACAGTGGGCATTAGGGTTATACCATGGCAGGTATGGTGGCTTCTTTTTTGGGACATAGATCAGAGCGACTAAGTGATTTTAGAGCAAGGTCTGGTAAAGTTCCTTATAGGTCATAGGGATGGGATCAAAATGTTATCTTGGTTGACTTGCACCTCGATTACCAAGTGCATTATTGGTTATTCGATTGGTATTTTGGTGGACTTGTGGAAGGTAGCTTTATGGTGGGTTTGATGGGATTGCAAGGGATGGGTTATAAGTGGTGGCATAGATTAGCTGAGGGGATATTGTGACGGGGTAAGAACGTGGCATTCTTGAGTAGCGAGGGTTGGATGCTTGATGCTATCTTGGCTGAAATGAGCCAGCATAATTTATGGTGTTGGCCTCATCTTTTTTTTTCTTACTGGCTATGGGCTTCTTACTCAATCCAACTATTTCCTCAGTAGACATTCTACCACTCTTAATGGTGACATCAATCATTCCTCCAGAGAGAACCAAGTTTGCAAATTTCTTGGTAGCATTTTCTACGATCTTCTCATAATAAGGAGTGCGTAAGATGTGAATGAAAGTGACTGTCATCTATTTTTTTGTAAGGGGAGGCTGGACTAGGGCTACTTCTTCTTTCTACCTTTGGGCATATTGCTTCTAACTTTTAGTGGATCTCTTCTCAAAATTCATCAGGGAAAGTCAATCTGGCACCCAATCTGACACGTGTTGGCTTTGATTTAGAAAAGCCTCAGCCAACTCAGCCCATGATTAGATTTTGACATTGTCCAGCTCAATATACCACCGAGCTGTTGCCTCAGTTAGGCTATGCTGGAAGCAATAGATGAGGAGTTTTTCGTTTTTCTCATACCTGGCCATCTTTGGTAGGTACATTCAGACATGGACAGAAGGGTTGATGGTTCCATTAAATTTTTCAAACTCTGGGACTTTAAACTTCAGGGGAATGACAAGGTTGGACACCAAAGATAGCAATTGAGGTCAAGAGCTCTGAACTTGTCAGTACCATTGATTGCTTGGAGGTATTTTTCCAGTAGTTAGAATTTGCTCAGTTCCTCCATAGTCATAGTAGACTTTTGACTTTTTATTTTCTCTGATTCTTCATGGTCCAAGGTTATCGGATCTGCCGATGAGACTCCTGCATTGACCCTTTGAGCACCGGGAATGAATTGACCTAACGTAATAGGATTAAGGTAGATGACTGGCAGAGCCTGAGCTACAGGTGGAGGAGTGGCCAATTGTTTTTGTCTAGGTTCCTCTTAGGCGGGTTCTGAATTATTAGCAGGGGGACCTTCAATGTTGGGAGGATCATTCCTTATTTCAGCGGTGCTAGCTTACCATTTTTCTTTCATAAAGGCTATCATTAGTTCCATAAGTCTCACTATCTGAGTTTGCATTTCATTTTGCTGATGGAGTATCTGGTCTTGTGATTCCTTAACCATTAGTTCAAGTCGCTCAATATGAGCTTTATGATCACTCTCTATGATTTGTTTGCAATGTCGCGTATTGTAGCGATGAATGATGCTAGATTCCATTTTCTTGATTGACCTCGGAGTCCCTTCCACTTTTATGGCCCAATTCCCGTATTAGACTTCTACTTGAAAATGTATTTATTGATGAGTGATTATTATGCAATGATGAGTTAAGATAATGAATGATTGATGCAAGTGCAAGAACAGTAGAAGTAAATATGCATATGCATTGGAGACAATTGAATCTTAGAATAGCTTCGCCAATAACATCTTCATAGAGCCATAAAAAGGTCCCTTGCTAAACACCAAACCAGAATAATTGTCCCATAATGATGATGGTCATGATAGTTATGATGAGATGATGCATTCACCAAAGCACAAACAAAGAGAAATAAGTTAGTGAAACGTATAAAAGACAAATGTAAGAAATTAAAGAATTTGAGAACATCAAAGAAAATATTCATGACATGTCTCAACCAAAGTGGAGAGACACGAAATGGGCAATGTATCAACATGCAAGGATGCAATCTGCCTTTCATAGTGATGCAATATCTTATTTTGATGAAAAAATAATCGACCAGTAATAATATTCGTTTATCACCACTAGTGCGGACGTGGGCTAAGCCGTGACTCGGACAGCATAACGGCTTATAGTAAAAGATATTATGAATGATGGTTTTTGTTCACCTTCACTTATTTATACAAAGGTTAGCCATCATCCGGGCGGCACGATGACATGCCTTGATAAATGATAAAAATACAGATGCGGGTGACAATTGTATACTCATTGTCACCTACATAGTTATGGTAATTAAAAGTAAAGGTTAGGAATGTTTCCCTGAGTGACCTTATTCTCTGGGTATTCTTGCAATGTTCCAATATGGTTTGACATGGTTTAGCTCATAGGGCTCACTATATGAGGTTTAAGTTAATGCCTAAATAGGTATCTGAATTGCTCCTCCATCCGGTAAAAACAATCGAGGGACCTCGATCCTAGACCCATCATGGTTTAGCAAAATGGGTTTGATCCATTGGATGTATTTCCCTATGCAAATACGGAGGGTTACTCATGAGAGACATAGGTAATTTACATCCTGGTAGTTATTGCCATGCCTATGCGGAGGGTTACTCACAAAGGTGGATAGCTCACTTCCTCCTAATGATTGGGTTGTAACCATGCCATGGAGTTTGGCGAGATACTAATGCACATGCAAGTGCATGCTGTGTGACGGGGAAATGATCAAACCTTTCTTGCTTATTTTCGTATTACCACTTTTGTTAAAGTGATGATTATTTGAAAATAAGACAATCTTGACAATCATGTCAAACAAAAGTTTAGTTGACAAAACAAAAAAAGGGTCAGGGTTAAATAATGATCAAAGATCGAAAGAACCGAGAACCTACCAAGACATGGCTAGTTATTGGCCTAACTCTCTATACATATCCCCAATGAAATTGCCAAGCTATCGCATCGTATCTTGGGGTGGATAATCGTGGATCTATGGATGTGCACGACTTAAAATATTTTCTTGACTTGGAAATGTCTTCTTGATTAAGATTTTTCTTTTGTGATGTGATAAGAATGAGAATGTATAGATTCTCAACTTATGATACAGTGAGGGGGACCATAAGACAAACCGCTTATCTTATTAGTCTCGGATGACCATCATGAAATGGCCAATGCTTGGAGTCACCACCGATCATTTTAGGCTAGGCATGATCGGATGCCTATTGAAACCTATGTTTTGAGTTACAAAACTCAAAACATCGATCCCATGGTCTACATAATGCAAAGATTCATCGTTTAGGTTCGGGAGTTGGTTACATGCGATGAGGTACAAACCTCTTTGCGACCCCCGAAATCGGTACCTTACTAGCTATGTCTTATCTTGGTTTCGATTCTTTCGATCTTAACTTGTTATTATTTCAATATAACCCTCTTTTAATGCATGAATCTTATAGAAATACAAATCCAGGCTTTGATGAAAAAGATTTAATCTCATATACGCTCTAGAGAGATAGGGAATATAGAGATTTTAGACAACAATGACCTTTGGATTTTACTTTGAAAATGGAATGTTCTACTTCAGGCACTGGAGAGATACCCATGCGAAACATTAACCTTAATTTTATTTGGAAACATTTTGAAAACATGAATGCAAACAATCATTACAAAGAAATCATGTTAGTAAGACAATAGATGAAGTAACATAACTAGATTATTTAATGCAATGATACAGAAAAGGAATGGACTACTGGAATTTATCTCATAATTGGCATTGATTATTTGGGAATAATCGAATCGACAATTTTTGAGATGCATTTGGGCTTCTTGATTAAACAAGGTTTGTTTGACATATTCATGGAAATCCGAGAAGGAGAAAATTTTAATTGTAGTTGAAAGTAGGGTTGGAGTATCACTTCGAAAAAAAGGGGGTTGGAGTATCCCTATGGATGATGAATAATTTTCACGAAAAAAGATTCTTTAATGGTTGACAATTTTGAAAAGCAGGGTTGAAGTATCCCCTCGGAAGGTCGGGGTTGGATATCCCTATGAATGACAAAACTTCATGATTTAGAAAATGAGTAAGCATTTGATGATTTTTGGCAAAAGGATTCATTGTGAATGAGGATGGTAAAGATGTAAACTGGGTTTATGCCTTGATAGGAACCAATGGGTGGTCAAAGCATGTTCTCGAATCTAATCGGGGTGTTATGGAAACATTCGAATGTCTCAAGACAAAATTTAGAAAAACAACTCCATTTTGACCAAAACCATAAACAGGGGACAACATTGCGCTATCTTGCTTCCCGAATTTATTCTAAATTGGTTCGAATGATTTAGGAGGTGGACAAGACACCGTTAGAAAGGTAACTCAATGAGGGTCATCCTAAAAATATTCCCACTACCCCAAAAAGTCACTTTCTGGGGGAATAAACAGATTGATAGTGCTGCTGGTAGAGCATGTGAGGGATAAGGTGTGTCAAAATTTGAAAAATCACCCCGGACTAATTTGGTATTAAAAAATCGCACGCCATACCTTTCAGAAAAGGGAATTGCATGAACCTTTTTGGAAAAATATCTGAAAAATTTGGAAAAATCATTTAGTGCGCCTAAACAGCCTAACTAGATTGGGATTTTAGAGCTTTTGAATAGTTTAGACTCAAAAAATTGTAACTCTCTCATCCGGAATGATCCGGGTGTGACACATCATTTTAAAGATAATTAGACATGCTTCGAGAGAAAAATATCAAAAAATTCATGAAAAATCTTTTAGGATTTTAAAATGATTTTTTAATTTGCTACAGTTGTGCTGCCAGCAAGCGATAAAGCAAAGCAGGGGATATTTCATGTTTTCCTTAGTTTATGAGTCCAAACTCGAGTCATTGACATTCGAACGTCTATGAATGAACGGAAAGAGTGGCATGAGCATCACAAACTCATTTTGCATAGCCCCAGAGTAGTTTTGGATGATGAATAGCCCGTTGATCATACCACTCAAGGTTTTGACTCAAACAAGGCATAAACATTTAAGGAATAGTTGTAAGGCCATTTTTGTTTCAAAATCAGAAGATTT
>JBBYHM010003023.1:0-12224 GCA_038381775.1 Adansonia rubrostipa | reverse complement strand
TACCCAATTGGCGTAGGTGGATGTCGACCATACTGCTTCTCATCCACGCATTCTCAAAAACGATCAACCCTGCCACCCTTAATAATTGGATCATCCCAACTCTCAAGGATCGAGGGAATTGTGCCATCCTTATTTGCTCTAAGTGTGTTCCTTTTGGTGAGAGCTTTACTAGCAGACTGTTTTCCTTTCTTTGGAACTGGATGAGCATTTCTAGAAAGTTTTCTATAACATGGCCTGTGCAGGTTTATTGTTTTCATCATAGTAAGAATGAAAGTTCCTATAATAATAATAATAATAATAATAATAATAATCTGAGTAAGTTTTTATAATTACATTAATAAAAAAATTTATAATCATATATATAAACTTATTTTATTTTATTCATAAAAACAGCCTCTGTTTACACATTTATTATTATTTAATTATAAAAAATCATTCTTTTCTTTAAGAAAGCTGTTTAAAAAAAAGGCATTTCGAAGTGAGCAACCACTGCTAACTTGATATATATATATATATATATATATATATAAATATATATATATATATATACTACATATAATTGTTATTATTATTTAAAAATTAATTACTATCATCATTAAAAAAATCTTCGAAGCAGTAGCGCCTGCTGCTTGTTTTATTATGATTATTATTTTTTTCATATATAAAAGATTAAAAAAAGATTTTCGCATAAAAATAATAAGAGAGAACTTACTTTTCTTTAAAAAAAAATTTTGGAGGCTGAGAATTGAAACATTTTACCCTATTAAAATTGTTTAGATTTGTGAAAAAAATATCAAACAACTTTTGTATTTATAGATGATATCTACAAATTTCTTGCTCAATTTAAACTCTAATAGTATATCTATCCTTGCATCTTATTAAAATTTAAATTTTTTTCTAAAAAAATTATTAATAATAAAATAATATAGTAAACAAACTTTAATTTTTTTATAATTATTAATACTTATATATTATTATGTATATTTTTTAATGCTTGTATTATTTAAGTTCTTACAGTTTCAACGATTGTTTGTGTGCAGCATGTATAACATGCATGCAAATCTTTTAAAAGAAAAATTTTAAACGAAAAAAATTTCTTCAGGGGGCAGCAAATATAGGTATTGTGATTGGGTCTAGTTTAAGCTTAAGGACAATGGGGGACCATTATAGTGTTTCATTTGTCCCATTGTTCCATAGTTTAGTTAAGAAACAAAAGGAATATGGTGAAGTCCTTGTAAAGGTCACGTAGGAATTCTTCTCACTGCCATGAAATTCATGCCTTCTCTTTGGGCATTAGAGAAATTTTTTTTTTGTCTAAAATAAAATAAAATAGCTTGGCAAGAAGTAGTAATGAGGACAAGCGAAAGGGCTATTACCTAGGATCTTACAGCTTTATATTATGAATATTACTTCACGGGCATTCTTTTATAAATTAATATTTTATCAATATTATTTTATGAGATATTATCTTATTGATATTATCTTAAAATAATTTTTTATAAATATTATATTACAGATAATATCTCATAAAATAATATCTCACAAGTATTATCCTATAAAAATATATCTCTCCGATAATATCTACATATAAAATAATACCTCATGGTTATTAATATGATTGTTATCATATCTACTAAAAGTGCAACATTATATATATCTGAAGTTTTATGTACCATCATTTTCTTTATTGCCTTTATTTATTTTGACTTTTCATTATAGTTACCACTTCTTGTCTACATTCCAAAGCCCGACACAATCAACAAGTTTACTTTTTTCTTAAAAAAATGGTCTTAGTCATTATTATGGGCATACGTTCAACTCAATGTTTTATTTTCATATAAAAAAGTGTATTTGCTTCCTGATAGCTCTTTATCATATATATATATATATATATATATTAACGCGCATATATTTTATATTTTTCTAAACTTGGGATGTACCTCCTTCCTTGGATATAATTTCACGAGGTAAAGTCAATAAGTGAGATACATATATTTTATATATATCATATATATATCATTTAAGATTATTATTTTTATTATCATTATTATAATTATTATTTTGTAAAAAAATTACATATATATTTGTGATCATAAAGCATTTTTTTATTCTACTGATGAATCTTGTACACTTGTGTTTTATCTTAAATTAAATTATTTATTACTATTATTTTTAATGCATAAGATTTTTTGTTAAACAAATTCTTATACAAGGGGAAAAATGTAGATATTTATATTTGGTCAATAACATATGACACAGGTATGTTTGGAACAGGTAATATGGCACAGGTACTTTGAAATAACTTTGGCATAATTACCTTAGCACAAGTACTTTGGCACAGGTATCTTACAAGTACTTTGGCACAACACTCTTTAGTAATAGCATTAGCTGGCACAGCAAGTTCTACGTAATAAAGACTGTTGAGTCAACCCCATAAGGTTGATAAGATTCTTGGGTTTTCTCCACATTTAGGATATCTTAGAGAGTATGGCTTGGAGGCTCATATATGAAAACTATTAAAAAGTGCTTTTCTTAACTTTTTCCTAGAATACAAGTGCTACCCTTCTTTTTCTTTGCATAGGCAGTATATTCTTAAGCATGTTGTCCCAAAGGGAGTAACTTTCCATAATCACCTTAGCTCATTATTTTTGTAACTTTTGTAACTTCCACCTCAACCCACTACTGTTGTAATTTCCATATCTCCTTAGTAACATTTTACTAACTTGCATTGGAGAGGCTATAAATAAAGATTCCAAAGTTTTATTGAGGATCTTTTGGCATTTTTGAGCACACTTATAGCCTTAAAGAATTCTTTATAAATTGTTCCTTTAAAATCCTATAACCATCATAACTTCACCATCCTCAGCCACTTATAACCTTCGTCATTACTACCTACCACCGTACTTGTCTTCCAAGGTCTATTCTAATCTTCTTCTCCGCCATCTCTTTATTATATCCTATTTTACTGCTTTGCAATGTTTTCTCATTTGTTTAAAAAGAACCCTCTACAATGATTAACTAAAACTTTAAAATGAAAGCACAAGAAAATTAACATGTCAAAGGTGCAAGATTATGGGTTAACCTTGGGAACCTTAGTACTTTCCTCATTAACTTGTTTCTTCATAATTTCCATCAATAACTTCTTTTATTTCTCAGCTTCTCTTTCCTAAAGATAGTGCATCTAAAACTTGCTAAAATATTGAACTATATATTTCTTGGTCTTTATACCATTCATGAACAAAATCAGAAAATAAATATATGTATGTCTAGATATAGAATTATTCAAGAATGGTATTTCTTGGAATTGGATCTTGGCTAGGTTTTGACTTCAAATATAAGAAGTAAAATATAACAAACATTTAAGTAACAGGAGTAGAAGGTGTTTATCATACATGTTTTAGACTAATAGTAGAATAATTATTTAGTGCATTTCTAAAATTACCTTGTCAAATAAATCAACGGCTGCCTCTTATATGTTGTTGTATGGTTCTTTAGTGGAGTGAGCATTAAAAATAAGTGAAATAGGATGTGTTGAGAGACACTAAAATGGAAAACCAGATCATATTCTTAAGTATTGACTGCAACAAGTGATGATAGATGGTTAAAGTAAGGCTGAGCATGTAGAAGAAAAAGGTTAAGAAAAAGAACAAAAAAAGCAAAGTCCCTAAATTAGCTGTACGAACTCTTAATTTAGGATTCATAATATAGGTTACAAAACATGAGTATTTATTTGTATAATGACAAAGATTATCAATCATCAAAGGGTAATTACTTTCTGATATATGTGTAATGCGAGTGAATTGTGAATTGGGGATCTGTTTTGAAAGAAAAAGAAAAGACAAGCATATTTTAGGAGAACTTTTTAAGAAGAAAACCTCTTAACTATCCCTTTATTTGATCTAATAAGCCAAACTCTCGGAAACATCTTAATAGTGAAATTAACCTAATAACTTTGTCATATTCTAAGATTATTTTCAATTATTCTATTTTGTGAAGTTATTTCGTGAATGTATTATTTTCTAAATAAGCTTCTAAAGAGCTATTTTAGGAAAAAATTTTCTAAATAAGAGTTGTTATGGAAATGAACTTTTTAAAAGAGATTTGTCATGCAAAAGAGTGTTTTTGAATTGGAGCTTTTTAAAAAGAGAATTGTTTCTCGAAGAAGTTTTTAACAAAACAACTTTTAGTAAAGCAACTTTAGAAAATCATCCTCGTTACTTGTTTTGGATTACCTTTGCTATTTTAGTCAAACGTGTAATTTCTTATAAAATAATTTTATTTGTCTCAATAACATGCTTAGATGCGAATCTTAACACATCAAAGTAGAAAAATTCGTATTGTTCGAAGTAAGGCTCAATCATCAAAACAAATCACTTGTTTGACTTTTCTATACAATTATTATGAAATAACCGGGAAATTTGAGTCATCACCAATCTTTTTGGGCAAAGTGTGATTGAACACCTAATAAAACTAATACATTTAAAATTTGAAATTGATTTTAAAAGGACTGATTTTATTGTCTGCATGTAGAACTAGAGAAAAAATTGGTTTTAAGAGTGGGTTATGCGTGAAGAAGGATCAATACCCAATGACACCTTAAAATCAAAACTATCTGGCCATATATTATTTTAAGTCGAGTTTCTTGGTTTTAACTTCAGTATTTAATCATAATCCCTAAAACATTATAATGAATTTAAAATAAATAACCCAAATTTTATCGAATCTAAAATTTCTTATGCTCTCCAAAGTTTGGCAGAATGCAAAATTTTTATTGAGTTTAAAACTATTTTTTGGGTTTCACATTTAAAAAAGATATTCTTTGAATTAAGAATAATTTCTGACATCTTTTCTAATAGAATGGCAAAAGACTTGGAATAAGATCTTAACTAGAGAACATAGCCTAGAATTTTTTGAAAAAAAAGTCAAGAATAAAATTTTCATGAATTATGTCATTTTGGATATTTATGTGAGAGATAAATTGCAGCATATAATTCATATAGCAATATTTCATGATATAAACAATAATAATAAAATAGGGACTATTTCAAAATGTATCTCATAAAAAGCCTCAGATACTTAAAGAAATAACCAAAAAAATGCCTGGAGACAAGCTTAGATTCATATTATCATTAAGGCATGAGAGCTATGAAGGAATTCGATAAAGTTTAAGAAATGAGGAAGAAAATCTAATTCTTACAAAAATTTTCCAAAAAGGGCTAGAAAATAAAATAATTGAGAATTAAGGGAAAATTTAGTAATTATTGGATAAACAATGCATTTTTTTCAGTCTTTTTAAAGAAAAAGGTGGAAAATAAAGTTTAAACCAAGAGGGATTTTCCAAACAAAGTTTAATAATTTTTCAAGAAAATCCTAGCCTTGAGATGAGATTTTAGATACCTATGAATGCTTGCCAATCATAAAAAGATGATGGAAATCATACTCATTCTGGAGGTGTTCGAACACATCCAAAACAACAACATAAAAATCATGAATTGTGACCTTTCCTAGAAATAAGGGACAATTTGCACTTATCATGTTTTCCACATTTAATTCTCACTCAAATGGACTCTAAAAGTTGCAGATGGCACACTGTTGGAAAGGTAACTTGATGAGGTTTCAGTTAAGAATAGTGTAAAATACCCATAAAATCATTAAAGTGGTGTAAATATTCTTACAACCAATTCTAGATGCAGGATACAAGGGATCCGCATAGCAAACATAAAAAGTTTGTTACATATTTAAACAGACTCAGAATATTATGTATGAAAAAGAGCTTGATGTAATTAGAAGCACCCAAAAATTCTCAAAAATCATTTGGTGGGTTGAAGAGGGGACATTATTTTTTCTAATAACTAGGCACAAGCATTCCAAACAACATTTAAAGAAAAATTCATAACCTATTCAAATGAATTGGGAAGTTGCATATGATATAATGTTAAAAATCTAAGTTGATGTTCTTTAAATAACAATACCCTAAACTACCTAAAAAATTATGTGATGGCTGCAAATAGCAGTAACTAGAATAGGGGAAAAGGTAGTTTTGGTTTCAAGGGTGCGTGTTGGACTTTCAGAGTTGGGATACTAATTAATGAGCGGTTTTACACCCATGAATTAAATATTATTTTACTTGAGATTTGGTTGATTTTTGAGAAATTATAATATATTTATGTATGTTTTGGGTTTATTTTGCTATGCAAATAAATTTTGATCAAGCTATTTGGTTCAAGGATCTTTTTTGGATGTTACAAGTAAAAAAGATGGTGCTTAGGCATTAAAAGATAATTCATAATTTTTTTTTTTAAAGTAGCTCCTAAGTGTTGTATAGTGAATAGAAAGCAAAAGAATTCCAAAAAGGTGAGTGCCTAGGCGCTATATGATGTGAGATTTCACCTTAATTTTCTTTAATCAGCCCATAACACATGGATATAAATAGAGTGTTTTAGGTTTGAAATAAAGGTTAGAGGCTATTTGATATAAAGAGAAGAATAAGGCTACAACAACACCATTAATTTTGTTTCTTTCTTTCTTCTTTTCCTAACTTTCTAGAATCATTTTTAATTTATTGTTAGGATTTTCTTTAATTTTAGCATGAACTAGATTTATTTTCTATGGCCAAGATGTACTTAACTATGATGTTCTGAATTATTTTTTAATTTAATTGATGAATTATTTTCCTTAATTGAGTATTCTTCACTGTTTTTAATGCTTCTAATTAATTAGCCACTGATTAGATGATGGGTTAATCATAATAAAACTAGAATGGGATATATGTGTCTTAGTTCACTATGTTGAAGGCCATAAATTGCATGTGATATTAGAGTCCATGAGCATGGTTTGTGTTGTCATTAAAAGGAATCACAGAACTTAATGAATTTTTAACTATTCTGATTCATTCATATAGATATGGTAGATTAGCAACTAAGAGTGTTTTTAGTTGGACCTCAAGAAAGGCTAGTGGAAAATTTGAAGAATCCTAACTAGCAATTGGACAGTAATTTTGGATTAATGAGATAGATAATTTAATTCAGATTATTTATGGTAAAATAAAAAATCGTAGGCTTTTAATTAATTGCTATTTCTCTATTTAATTTTTGCATTTTTCTTAGTTTTGTTTTGTTTTATCTTTCTTTTATAATTTTCATATCAGGCTTCAATTAATTAAAATAAAGTTAATATAATTTCAATAGCTAGTAATCAGTCAATCCTTGTGGGATAGTACTCGATACTTAATACTTTATTACTTGTTAAGGACAACATGCACTTGCATTCAGAAAATCACATAAGTTATTGGCATCGTTGTTGATGATAGATTTTGATTTAGTAATATCGATACCAAGTGGCTCTAATTTTTAATTTGAATATTTTGTTTTATTCTTTTCCTTTCTTTAGGTTTGTTACGTTTTTCTTTTCAAGTGTTATTCTTAGGTATATAAAATGTTCTGGAAGCTACGCACTGATTCTTAAGATAAAGAGATTGAGCAAACTTGTTGGTGAAATCGAAAAAAGAAAAAAAAATCTAAAAAGTTGCAAGACACCATGGTTGAAGTAAGAGGAAAAATAGAGAACAATCAGGCACTACAACAATATGCCACACCAATGGTAACTAATATACTTTTTGGAATAATATGACCTTTCATAAAAGTCAACAAAATTTTAGATTAAACCAGCTATTGTGCAGATGGTTTAAACTAATCAGCTTAGTGTTAGTTGAATGAAGATGTTAATGCTAACATATCCAGTTCCCTAGAGATCTGTGACACTTTCAAGCACAATGGTGTTATTGATAATGGCATTAGATTCAAAGTGTTCCCATTCTCACTTCAAGATAAAGCTAAAAGCTGGTTTAATTCTCTACCAGTAGGTTTGATTATTGCTTATGATGCTTTAGCCCTAAAGTTTTTTACCAAATTTTTCCCTTTCGTAAAGGCTGCTAAGATGTGGAATGAAATAACTACTTTTATTCAAGACGATATGGTGACCTTATATGAAGCTTGTGAGAGGTACAAAGACATCTTGTGCAAATGTGCACATCCTGAATTGCCCTTGTGGTTACAATTGCAGATTTTTTATAACTTGTTTGGAAGTTCAACTAAAACTTTGGTAGATGTAGTAGTAAGGGGTTTGCTAATGAGTAAGACTCATGAAAGGGCTTAAGAATTATTAGGGGAGATAGCTAATAACGCATATCAGTGGCCTACTATGAATTTCGTGCCAAAAAAGACTTTTAGAGTCCATAAAATTGACACATTATCTATACTTTTAACTTAAGTAGCAACCTTGTCCAAACAAGTTAGTTCTTTAACAACTAATATAATCATACTTCAACTAAAGTTTGTGACTTGTGTAATGGTCCTCACCCTAGTACTCAATGCAAAGTTGGTAACACATTTACTCTAGCACAAAATGAATAGGTCTAGTTTGTTGGGAACTTCAACAAGCAAAACAATCCCTTCTCCAATACTTATAATCAAGGATGGCAAAATCATCCAAAATTTTCATCAAAAAACAATTAGAATGCAATGAACCACTAGTTAATTTTCAGCCACCTCAACTGCTACTAAAAAAGGTTTCTTTAGAGGATGCTCTTGGTTACTTAGGTATGAACACAAGGCGGTTCATGGATAGGATAGATGCCATATTGCAGAGATAAAAGATAACTATTCAAAGCCAAACGACATCAATCTGAAACATAGATATGCTAGCAGGACAAATAAATAATCTGCTAAATGCAAAACTGCAAGTTTCTTTGCCAAACAACATGAAGAGAAACCTAAAATAAGTATGTTAATGTTATTCTTCGAAGGAGTGACAGAGAATTAGATGAACTAGTTTAATAAATAGAGAAGATTACAAAGTCATTTAAGTTGCAAAAGAAGAAACTATTTGATAAGTCTAATAAAATATCTAATAAAGGAGTTAAAGAGAAGAGATTAAAGCTATTTCTAGATAATCCACCATATTATGTTCGACCAATTCTATTTCTTCAACAATTTTAAAAGTGAAAATTAGATAAGCATTTTTTAAATTTCTTGATGCTTCTAAGAAGTTGCATATTAATATTCTTTTTGCACATGCTTTGGAATAGATGCCTAACTATGTTAAGTTCATGAAGGAGATTCTTTCTAACAAAAAGAAGATAGAAGAGCACGAAATTATTGCACTTAAAAGTACAGTGCTAATTTACAAAAAAATTACCACCTAAACAAGATGATCTAGGGAGTTTTCCTATCCCATGCATAATTGGAAATTTATTTTTTTGATAATGCTTTATGTCATTTAGGTATAATTATTAACCTCATGCCTCTTTCTATTTATGGGAAATTAGGCTTGGGAAAAGTGAAGCCAATAACTATTATTGAGCAACTAATAGATAGATCAATTAAATATCTCAGAATCAGTGCGAATATTCTTGTAAAAGCGGATAAATTCATCTTCCTAGCTGATTTTATTATTATGAACATGGAAGAAGATCAGAAAATTCAAATAATCCTTGATTGATCATTTCTTACTACTAGGATAACTTTGATTGATGTGCAGAATGGCTAACTTATTTTGGGAGTTCAAGTTGAAAAGGTCTCCTTCAATGCTTTCAAGGAAATTAACCACTTAAGTGATGGGGACAACTGTATGCATGTTGATGAAGTAGATCTATGCATTAAGGAAGTTTGTAGAGCAAAACAACAATCTAAAACTTTTGAAGCATATTTGGTTTATTTAGATGATAATGATGATCCTAAAGTTACATAGTGTTTAGGCCAACTAGAAGCTAAACCACCATTTTCATCAAAAAGCCTTTTGAAGAGCTTGGTAAACAAACATTTAAACCATTATTATAGATACCTTATTTTGTTCGAACCCCTTAATTCACTCTTTTTCTTGAATTTAGGGGTTTGTTGTATTTTGTAAGTTCAAGTCTCTTGGATGAGTTATTAATCATAGAAAGGTGTAGTTCAAGTTTTGAAATGTTTCCATGCTTAATTTGATGAACATGATATTTAAGCTTAATTATCTGATTTAAGGGATCACTGTTGGATTTGGGAAATTGAGATTTGGGTCCCAAAATTTTTAAGTATGACTAAAAATCAATTGGTATATGTCTCTTGAAAGAATTAGAGTAGTTATTAAGGTCGTTTGGATGAAGAAAAAAAGACTTGTTTTAAAAGTCAAAATCAAAAATCGACTATAAAAAGTCAACTATGTTGCTTAAAGTTTGATTTAAAATTGGACAGGTTCCTAAACTTAAATTTTAAAATTGATTACATCAAAATGAAATTGAATAAGGACTTTAGCTCAAGAAATGTAATCGAGATCGGGTCATAAAAAGACCTTACAAATTAAGGTGCCGAGAATTTCCCTAATCTAAAAAGTTTAAAATAGAAAATTCCAATTTTTTTAAGAAAAGGTCATTAAGGGATTTTTTGCTACATGGTTAATTGGATGAAAAGAAAATTTGTACATGGTTAGGCAATTAACCTTGCCTTGGTCAAATTTCATTACATGTTAAGTAAAGTGGAATTTGATTAGCCATTAAGGAGGCATTAAGGTCATTTCACTTTAATTTGTTGGGGAGGTTAATAGCTAATTATAATATCACCTTAAGATGATTTAAAGATGGCTAACTTACATTTGGCCTATAAGCAAGAGTGTTTTGTTATCATTAAAGAGACTTTTCAAACAAACATTAAATCATTTTGCATAGAAAATATCTAAAGTTTTCTTTCAAATTCTCTCATCTTTTGGACAAAGAAAACTTAGTGAGGTAATTTCCTTACTCAATCATTTTTAGCTCAATAGCATCATTACAAGATTTAATATTGATTAATCTGGATGCTACGTGTTTTGGTCATGATGCTTGTGTGATCTTCTTATGTCGATTTTTATTAATCATGATAAAATGATGATGTAGTATTGAAATTAGCTAAGATTTACTTGATTTTGAATCAATGCATGATATCTTGATTATTTGCTGAAATTAAATTTGAATCATGATTTCGATAATGATCTTGATGTTTGAACAACTTGAAATGCTAAGATCTAGGTTTTGATCCTTAGGTTTTTGCTTGATCTTGCGGAGTTAAGCCATAATGAGCTAGGATCTATGCATTTAAAGTTGGAAATCATGTGATTCAAAAATGAAATCCTTCATTCTTGAACTTTTTTGATGTTTGACCAACTAGGAAAAGCTAGATAGCATTTGGTTGACTTTAGATTACTTAGATAATAATTTTAAGGCAAGTTATATGATGATGATATGATACAATTTTGATAATTAGTGTTATATCTGATATAGGTGAGCTAAAATTTGAGCTTAATTTGAGGAAGTCATGAGCTCACATGTAAAATGTAAGCTTGCGTGATTGAAATCTTGATTTAGAGTGTTACGTATGTTGTTAGGTTGAATTATGCTTGATTTTTATGCTCTAATGGTATTCAATCAGAATTTGAGGTGAAATGTATGTTTAGATGAGCATGCCATTAGTTTTAGATTCAGTCAAGGCAATGTGTGGTTAATTAATCTTATGTTGCATGTTTCTCATGTTGTTATGTTGTTTAGTTTCTATATGTTTATGAAAATGCATGTGTGGTATTTTAAACCTTGTGTTTTTATAAAAGATCCCCTAAGTATAAGCTTTCACTCTTTAATTTATGATTAAGTTGAGTTTGGTTTTATTAAATAAGTTCATTTGAGAACAATTTGGGGACATTTAAACAAAGAGTTTGATTAATATTGGATTTAGACCATTAAAAAGTGTTTTCCAAGTGTCTTGATTAGTTTTTGAAGCTCAAACATTATTGGGGGCCATTGGGGTAGTTTGCATGTCTTTAATGTGTCCCAAACAGAATGTTGCACGTTGGTTCTAGGGGTTCTGGCCAACAAAGGTTCAAAAAATCATAACTCCCTCGCCTGGGATGATTCAAGGGCAAATGAGATACAATTAGAAAGGTACTTCGATGTTCTTTAAGAGAAAAATATTAGAAAAATAAAAAAAATATTTTATGGTTTGAAAATGATTTTCCAAATTCGGATTAAGTATTGCCATAGTAAAAATAGGGTGATTATTTGATATTTCCATTTTTTCGAAGATAGAGTCGGGTTGAGGACGTCCAAACATCCATGACAGAAAGTAACATAGGCTTCACAAGTTCATTCCCTAATCCCATATAGTTTTGGATGATGGTACAACACGTTGGCCATGTTACTAAACGGAACATGAGACTCAAGA
>JBBYHM010003012.1:0-12225 GCA_038381775.1 Adansonia rubrostipa | reverse complement strand
GTTGTATGCATTCAGTAAGGAGTCCCTGAAGCTTGAAATAGACATTTGGTCTTGCAAAAATAAAGGTAGCGTGAGAGACTATCTGATAAATTACTCCTTAATAAATAAGCCAATCTGATGTTTAATCAAAAGGACAGGAAAGAGTTTGAGGGGAGAGAGAGAGAGAGAGAGAGAGAGCGCTAGTGAAGAAATTGCATCATTTATTTTGATTCTTTTATTTGTCCTATTATGTATGTGTCAAGATGGTAAAATGAATCAAAATTTGTAAATTTTTTGTAAAATTCAAATATGAATTTATCCAAACTCGACTTGATTAAAAAAAAAAAGATCAATGATCGTAACCAAAAATCAGTCCCATCATAAACTCGTGATAACGGAAATTTAAACATATATATATACACATTGTTTTAATTGTAAATGCAAATTTAGCTAGTGAGTGTGCAGCCTTGTTGGCATCTTGCTTAACATGTTATATTTTGGTAGCCAAAAAGTCAGATATTCTCATTCTTGCTTCCTCCATTATGTTTTCTATTCTTGAAAGATCAATGCCTCACATCTGTAGTTTCTGTAGAATCCGCCAAGCATCTCATTCCAGTATACGAGTGAATCCCATTTCCTTAGCAAACTCGATTGCTTTTAAAGCAGCATACGCTTTAACAGTGTGTAGGTCCAAAAAGTTTTGCACAGTGACAGCAATTTCTTCCAATACAAACCCAGAGTCATCCTTGCTTAGAACACTTATTCCCCCTATAGCTTCTTCTCCGTTGAGTGCTCCATCAAAATTAACTTTGACAGATTCAGCAGGTAGTATCTCCCAGCGTGCTTGTTCTCAGCTTGTCCCAGTCTCCATCTTGCTGTGCGCTGCCTGATACTCCGTTAAATAAGATTTAGCGCAAGTTTCTATTGAAGCATTATTTCTCGGTTCTTGGTGCTTAACAATCTTGTTTGTCATTCCAGATTGCCTAAGCTGTACATGCACTCCTCAAAGTATTTGCTGTTAGTATTATTCGCATTTTATGTGATCAATTCCAACAGGTTAGGGTGTTCTGCCCTCAGCCAAACTATTCCCAAATCTGCGGCCTCTTATATCTCTTTCAATTGTTCACATTCCACAACTGCATGCATCATTGCTTCCTTTCCATAATTGCACCATGGACATGTAGCTAGGTTTATAATGCCTCTTACATGCAGAACACGAAGCCGACGTGCCAGACTTGAGACGAATGAATTTCTTCTCTACTATTATTATATTAGGATGGAACTTCGTTATCGGGCTAGATTGCTTGTTCGACTTAAACTTTAGTGGTCATTACAAAATGACTGAAAGATTTGGAGCCACCGTCAATCTATTTAGGCTAGGTGATATTGATCACTTACCGAACTTCATTTTTAAAAGGTTACGAAACCCTCAAAAGCAAACTCTGAAGTGCACTTAATAAGTAAACATTACCATGAAAAGGGTTCGAAAGTCATTTACGTGCAAAGTAAGACATGTCCGCTTCATGACGCCTATAAATTGGTGCATATTAACTACGTTTTGACGGAAGTAATGGTTATGGTTAGGTTTAATTTTCCAATATTAAAATATAATTCTCATTTTTTTGAAATTATTTATGATTAATACTATTTTTCATTTTAAGTAAATAAGGTTTTTATGTATTTTGCAAATTAAAATATTTTTCACACTCCTCCAGAAAACCTAAAAGAATACGAAAGTTTCATTTTTCAGAAAATTAAAAATTTTGATTCACTTGTTAAAGGGGTTATCCCTTCGTTCAAAATAATTGATGAGGTAATACAAGAAATACACCTATGGACTATTTTAACTTAAGGATATTAACTCAGATTTTTTAAAACTATGTACATTATAGTCAACATATAAATATACTAATTTTATAGCATAAGATGATGAAAATAACGTCAAAGTACTTATATGAAACAGTGAGATAATCCTTGATTATAAAAAATAATCTAGATAGACCTGACATATATGGAAATTATGAACTGATCTCTAAATCATTGAAAATGATTTAAATATATGAAATTTTACCTAATAATCCCTAAATCAATAAAAATGACTTATATACCTCTAAAATGCATCCAATTGCATAAAAGTTCCTAGATAATAAAAATGACCTAAATGACCTTAATATCCATCAAATTGCATAAAAGTCCTTGAATCAAGTAAAATGACCTAAATGACCCCAACACTTGAAAAATTATATAAAAGTCTCTAAATCATAGAAAATGATCTAAATGACCTCAGCGTTCAAAAAATTACATCAAGTCTCTGGATCATAGAAAACGATCTATATGACATTAAAAATGCATGAAATGACATAAAATCCTTAAGTCATAGAAAATGACTAAAATGACATAAAATGCACGAAATGGCATAAAAATTTCTAAGTAAGAAATGTGTGATAGGACAAAAATTTCAAAGTCATGGAAAATGACTGAAAATAACATTAAAATACATGAAATGACATATAAATTCCTAATTCATGAAGAATGACTAAAATGACATAAAAATGCAGAGAGCTATCAAATGATCCCTAATATACATGGAATCATTATAAGAACGTTGCAAAATGGTTCCTAAAAGTTTTTAACACTACTAAATGCATCCAAAACATCACTTTTCATCGACAAACATACAACCATGCATCATACATGATTTCTACTCACAGAATACTTCATTAGCATAAACATACACAGATGCATAATGAAACATGAAGTTCTTGTAACGACACAACATTTCATGGAAAATGCATGATGATATAAAATCACTATCATAACACATGAAAATGTTACAAAATGCATGTCATATTCGATTTTGAACAAAAAACAACTTATTAGCATGAACATGCATATATACTTTACCATACATGGTGATGATGCAATAATTATAGTATTTTCATGAAAATGCATGAATGTGGAAATAATGATAATGAGGCATGGAAATGACAATAAATGCTGCATCATACACGGAATAACATATAAGTAGCATGAAATGCCAAAATAAAGTTACATCATAAAGAAAACTTAATAAAAATCACATAAAAAACTAAGAAAACTTGACATAAAACATTTAGAAAACAAACTTTCTTGATAGAACCTAGTTTTTATAGAATTGTTAACAAAAAAAAAATCAAAGAAAAACAAAATATAGCAATTTGAAGTCCTAACTCAAGATCTGGCCATAACTTGATTTTTACACTTTGGCACAAATCATCACCTAAGCATGGCTTAGGATCGTCAAGCTCTCATAAAAGAGAAAAAAAGATTGAAAATGAAAACAAAAGTTGAAAGAAAACAACCTTAGGCAGAATCACGAAGCTATCACTTTTTTTCTCTCTTTTTCTTTTTTTTTTATTTTTCCTCTTTTGTTTTCCTTTGTTTCTCTATAGTTTTTTCTTAGCTGAAAACTAAAAAAATCCTCTCTAATGAATATCCTTAAGGTGTTTAAAACCCTTTGGTTGATTATCTTATCCCCATGCAAGTTCATCCATATCTTGACAATTCACCCAAGCTTGCTTGCAAGCAATCTACATGGCTAGTTAGTTTGATCAGGGGCTAAAACCCTTCCAAATGGAGCATTATTTCAGCTAATTTTGGTGGAAAATATCAGCTACATGTCCTCAAAGAGAAACCCCACTCAAAATAGCCATATCTTAGCACATTGCAAAAAAAAAAAAAGCTTTTAACTCTAACCCAAAATAACACCCCATAAAATTTCAGCTGAACTAGACTTAAAATAGTCAATAGACAACCAAAATGGAAGCCATTTAGTTCCCAAACATAATTAGAACATTAAACTCATCTATTTTAAGCTCATCCAAGTTTTAATGTCTTAGGCTAGGTGAGTGGTTTTCATGTTCATGTTTTAATGCAAAAATGTTGGAAATATGCCCTTTGCTTGATTGTGAAGTAATCCAACAGCCATTAGGAAGGTAAAATATAAGAAAACTTGGGTGAAAAAGTTTGTTCATAATGAAAAATTCCATACAATATTGATATATTTGGTGTTTGTCTTGATATAGTTGCTTTTCAAAACCAAAAAACCTAGAAAAATGTCTTTTATTATTATTATTATTATTATTATTATTATTATTACATCCAATTAAGTCTTAGGATGTTAGAAATTGGTTGGGAAAAAGAGACTGATGCATTTTGATTATTCTATAAAATAGAGTTATTTTGGTCTCATTATATCTATTAAAATGGCTAAGTCTAAGAGGTTTTTAATTATATTTAATTAATTTTTAGTTTATTTTATATTAGTTTTATATATATTGAAATTATATAGTTATTTAATATTTTTATATTTTTATAGGTCAAAACCAAAGTAGTTTCCAAAATGGTATAACTTAATCAAGAAGTAAAGTGAACTCTTTTTGGCAGCTTTCAAAAATAAATTGATTGAGCTATTTGCAGACCAAGTTTTTCCTCTCTAGGATTTGGCTATATATAGGACTTTTTAGGTTAGAGATTTAAGGAGGAGACTTTAAGCTTTTATTTTTTTTAACCTAGTTTTTGAAGAGGAGAAGCCACCATAATATTCAAAGAGTTAAAAAGATTTTAGAGAAGCCTGAAGCCTGAAGCCTGAAGACTGAAGACCTAACAACTCTTACTTATCTCTCTCTCTTTAATCTTTTTATCTTTCTTGTATTATATATAATGTTGAAACTCCTTGCTTCTATATTTTTATTATTTATTATAAACTAGATTTGTTTTTTTAGGGTTACAATGAAACTGAACATATAGTTTTGATTATTTTGTTTTCCAAAATTAATGATATTTGAGTTATTTGTTCAATCATGTTCTTAATGCTTGTAATCGCTGGATCACCAATTAGATTGATGTGATAACTTTAATGAACTTAGAAAAGAAAATTTGTGTTTAGGCCTAGATTAAATAACATACATTTAATATTTATTTATTAATATAAATTGATCTGCATGTTAGATAGGAATATACTAACATGTCATGTGTAATCAAATTAGAGTCTAAGCTTAATAAGTTTTTCTTAATTTAATTTACATAGAAGTATGGTAAATTTAATAAGAGAGATAATTGTATAAGACTATTGGAAGATACTTATAAATAAATTAGAACTTTAAGTTAACAACTCATTATCATTAGTCATGTTAAGAGAATAGGGTTTTATTCAAATAAAGTATTAAGGGATATTATAATCCTAGGCTTTTATTATTTATTATTTGTTTCTTTATTATTATTTAGTTTTAATTTATAAGTTTTAATAGTTTGTTTGAATAAGATTAAGTTGTTTTAATTTTAGTACTTAACAAATTTGGTATTAATTTCTCGTGGGATCGACACTCTACTTTATCACTATATTACTTGTTGTAATATATGCACTTTATGGTTAAATCCAACATCACATTTCACCAAGATCTCTAATCGAGCTCTATTTGGCTTGAAAGGGCCTAGATAAAATTAAGTGTCTACACTTATCAGGTTTGCACAAACTAATAGTATAGTATGGCAGTCGCTAGATAGATATCCTTACTTTAGAAATAGCATATGATTGCCATAATGTTTTCCAAAAATTTTTCTCCTGAGCATCTAAGCCCCGATCTTGTCGCATACTAGCAACATTTATCATAAGCATAGCATCCTATAGGCACCATTTACAATACACTTTCCATCATCCTCTTTATGCTAATTTTCATATATTAGTGGAGCCTATGTTATGAGTAAGGAACATATAGGCATTGTCTCACCAGGAATGAAAAACTATATAATATGTTACACATCCACTGTATGTTATCACCATCTATTAACTATATAACTTTGGCATTTTCTAATAATACTATGCCATATGAATGGTGTAAATGTGTTCCTTATTGGTATAAATGCCATATCCTAATGGTTTCTCCATTACTACCTCATTACCTGACTTCTTTTTGCACCATAATTTTGGCATCCCAAATGCTATACCAAATCAAGGAAAGTTGTTGACCAACTTCTACTTCCAAGAAAGACATATTTGGCTTTCATTACTTAATGCATTAAAGAACCAAAGTTATACAGTGTCACCTTGCTTTCGCAACAACATTATTAAGTAGTTCAAAATCCTAAAATCTCATTCCACCAATGACCTAACTATAGTAGAATATTCTCTATTTCAAACATTTGATCCTTCTTCCTTTCTTTTTGTTTGCCACTAGGATCTACTTATCAATTCATTAAGCTTTTGACAAGGGAATATGAAGCAGCTAATCTTATAAGACGGAATTGCTTGTAATTTGACCTGATAAATAACTCTATGTGACTAAAAAAGAGTAAATTTTTTGTTCTTGCTTTTTTATTACTATTTTAACTTGTCAAGATTGATGGAAACTTGGATGTTGAAGCTATCTGTCACAGCTTCCCTACATACTTCACTCATATTAATACTAAAAAAATAGGTTGTATTTCATGTAGTTAATTTTTTGTCCAACACCATTTTCTCATGACTATAGCAGGTGACTCACTCTTTGGCCTTCTATCTAGTTTGCTTTAACAAATAACATATTGTTGTTGGGTAAAAATGAGTGATTCTTGGACCATTTTTTCTCATCTTATCTCCGTGAAGCAAACCTTCTTTAGTACTTGCGAGTAAAAATCACAAGTCTTTAATGTATATCAAAAATATGTATGGAGAAAGAGTGTCAGCTTGACAGAGTCCTTTCCCTGAGTAGAGCTATTAATAATATATATGTTAAACACAATAGAGTAATTACTAAAGGCAACACATGCCACAGCTAATGAGATCCATTTATTATGAAAGCTCAATTTCTTCATATAGCCTTTAAGAATGGCCATTCGACTCTATCAGATGCTCTACTCATATCAAGTTTTAGTGCCAAAAAACCTTTTTTACTCTTTTTTTTAGCTTCAAGGTGTTTAACTGCTTGTAAGGTAACATAAGATTGTCTATTCTGCCCATGGCAAAAGCACTAAGGTTTTCACTAATGCAATAAGGAATAACATGTTTCGAACAATAAATTAGAACCATAGCTATAATTATATAAAGAATATTTCATAAGCTTACAGGACAAAAATAGACCATGAACTTTTAGTTCTTAACTTTTGGGATGAGCACAATATCACTAGAATTAGTAGTAACGAGTGAACCATTCTTGTTAAGAAAGATATGCAAAAAGTAATAACATCATTAACTACTATGTATCAAAATTTTTATAAAATAATGCAACCATACCGTCAAGACCAGGTGACTTTGTGGGGTGGATTTGTTTCATAGCTATGTGAACTTCTTCAGGTCTGAAATGTGTTAAAAGGAAGTTGTTCATCTCATCAAATACTCGAGATTTCATTGCCTTAAGGATTTCATCTGTCACAATTTGTCTTTAGAAGTGTAAATCTTTCTTAAAATACTTGATTGTAATCTCTTGCATTTTTTTTCCTTATCACACTATAGTCTTTGACCATTGAACAAACCTTTTATGGAATTGTTTCATTTTCTTTGGGATGCCTATGAGTGGAAAAAAATGAGGATTCTTATCTTATTTTTTTATCCAACCAACTCGCAAGCATTGCAACCAAAACACTTTTTCTACCTCAACCACTTATTTAGCTCTTTATTGACCTCTTTACCTTAACTTAAGTTTGCATGATTTTGAGCCGTTTCCTTAATACCTTTTAGTTCTTTTGTAAGTTCTTCAACTTGATGTTATGTTCCATAAACTAAGTTTGACTCTATTTATGAAGATTTTTGCTTACATTATCAATTTTGCTTTATAGGTCAACTGCATCACTCTTATCCTATCTGTCCTTCGTTAATTCCCCATAGTCAACATCCTTTAACAACATTGTTAAAGTGTAAATACGAAATCCAAGATGCCTTAGTCAAGTTACATATTTATATGATGAATTGTTAGCTCAACTATAAAAGGGAATGCAAGCTGGGTGGTATTAGACTGTCACCAAATTCTTTTCCAAAATGCAAGTTTCAAGAAATAATCGAATTCAAAGCAAAAGTAACTTAAACCTACAGAGGATAAAGATTAGAAAATTCAAACACAATGATTTACAAAGGTTCGATTAAGGATAGTAATGGACATGCAGATTCATATATCCATAACTAGCTGATCTATTTTTTACGAATTCAGATATAGAGAATTTAGTTAATATTTTGTTTGTATAGTACAATTACTATTTGCAATAAATCTAAAGTGTATGTGAATATGGACCTTTGGATATCCATTATCCAAATCCGTATTACTTATGTTGATAATGGATTTAAAAATCCGAGTTCATTTTAATTATGAAAATAATGGATTAATATATTCAAATTTAAATCCATTGTTCATTTGTTCAAAAAATGACTAAATTTATGCTTATGGAGAAAATGAATAAATTGTTCAAAAAATAAATAAATTTAAATTCGTATCTATTATACTTGGCTTGTAAAGTTACCATGTCAGCTATCTTGAATTTTTAACTAATATGCTAGTAAAATTAAATTATATTTAAGTATAATAAATATAATAACAATTTTAAAAAGTTTTTCCAAAATAAAATATTGTAGTAATGTAATTGTTTAACTAACAATAAAGTCTAACTACCATGCCACATCCGAACCTTTTGCCTAGTCAAACGATTTCAATTGAACTTTTAAATTTTGACTTAGTCTTTTATCATGGGTCCAATTTCTTCAACCAAATTTTGCAATCATGATCAACTATTAGGATTTAAATTAATCGATCTTTTATTGTTAAATCTTTTGATTTAAGATTTTAATTGGGTCTGGCATAAACTGGATTGAATTATAAAAATTGATTTTCGGTACCTTTAGGCTTTAAGGCCTAAATAAGACTTTGCCATGGTTTGCTAAAGTAGGAGAGCAGCAGGTCTAAGGGATTGTTGGCTGAACGATACTAAAGGCCTGTTAACCCTATACTGGGCAGCCTATCTCACCTAGAGGCTCAAAAGCCTACTTGTTGCTCTCTAGGCTTGCGTGAACCACTTGCTTGACACCTCATGCCCTACCACCCTATTTGCCCTACCATTGCCCTTGATAGTGACCTACACCACTGCCCTTATCTAGCCTACCTACTGCCCACCTAACCTTAAACCTAGCATTAGCCACTGCCCTCAAGCCCCTTTGAAAACCAAACCTCAAACACCATAACCTCTCTCAGCTATTGAACCCTCGGTTGCTCCATTAAAAGAAAAATCAACCAAAAAACACTTGCACAATACTTACACCATCATAAAAACTTGCACACAACACAAACCATAACCACAAACAATCCCAAGATCAACACACATAAGCACAACCCACGTACCTATACTAATCAACCACCCATATGTAGAAAAAATTCCCAAACAAGCAAACACATATATAAAAGGTGGAGGGTCTCAGTTTGGTTTGGTTCATAGGGCTAGGATCATCAATCTAACAATCACAATGGTAGGTTAATGTTTAGGGACAAAAGAATCATGAACGAAAGTAGCAGCAATCTAACAATCAATTTGAGAGATCAAAGTTCTAAAAGGCCGAAACTTTAGCCATAGATTTGGGCTTTTTGGACTTTTTCAAGTGAAACTAAGGCAAAAACTAAAATGAGGAGTTTAATAAAAGAATCTTAGTGTATTTTGGTTAAAATCTAAAGAAGGCATAATATGGTCGCTGGAAGCGACGACCAAGTTCAAGGCTAGTTAAAGGTTGCTTGATTTTGGAATTTTAAAGAAGGGGGAGAGTTTAGGGTAAAAGGAGAAAAGAGGGAGAGAAGAAAGAAAATACGAACAAAAAAGAGTTCGAGGCTATAAATAAAAGAGCAAATATAGTGCTGATTCATTAGGCCAGGGTTTGCACCCAGTTCTGATCCTACCCGGGGTTAATGCGTCTAACCCAGTTCTGGGGGGGGAGAAGAAAGGAAAAATAAGGAAAGAAAGAAAGTAAAGATAAAAAGAAAAAAAAAAGAAAAAGAACGAAAGAATAGAATAATAAAAGAAAAGAAAGCAACAAACCAAAAAAGCAAAGAAGAGGGAAAGGAACGAAAAAATGAAAATAAAAAGAATAAAAAGAATAAAAAAAGAAAAAAAGAAAAAAAGAAGAAAAGAAGAAAAAAGGAATGCATGTCACCTTCGGACTCAACATAACCCCATATGTCTTGGATCACCACCATTCGGGTACATTTTTTATTTGTCATGCATGTTTCATTTTGACTTTTATTAGTTTTATTTCCATTTTTAGGTTTTAGCATTTAAAAAAAAAAAGAAAAAATAACAATACTAAAATTGAATTAAATAAATAGAAATAGAAGTTTTTGTTTCTATCTTTATATGTATGTAAACAAATAATGAAAAATATAAATATAAATGCATAATAAAAAAATAAAGGTTAGGTAATAAAATTAACTAAAGTTTGAAATTAAAAAATGGTAAATAGCAAAATTAGTAGCAAATAAAAATATGTCAAAATATATAAAGGTGGCAATTAGGCGGGTTAGGGCGAATTCGGGATAGGTCATTTCGGGTTTCGATTTTTTTGGATTCGGGCTGATTGGGTTTGCATTTTTTCGGATTCGGGCCAATTCGGGTTTGGGTTCAGGTTTGATTTTGGTTTTAGTGTATTTTACATCATTTTTTATTTTATGTTAAATATAATCACTTTTATGTAATTTTAAATTCTAAGCCTAGGCCTGAATTTGGCCTAGTCCGGCTTGAAAATATCTTAGTTCGGTTCTATGGGCTTAGCCATGGCTTGAAAAAATTTTAATTTCTTAGCTAAGGGCTGAATTTGGCCTGGCCAACCTATTTAAGTACAAATCATTATTCATAAATCATAATATTAAAAAATTATTTTTATATTAATATTTAGATATTTTATAATTAAATTTAAATAAAATATATTATTTTATTTTAAAAAATACTGTTTTTGGTCGAGCGTGCTTGAAACTTAAAATCTAAGACCTGGGTCTGATCTTGCTGGGCTTATTGTGTTGGGCAGGTTATTTGGCCCATGGGCAAATTTAGTTGCTTGTCTAACATGTGATATTTTTTTCATTTTTGATATAGTATTATCTATTATGACTTTCATATTTTTTAATTTATTTTATTACTTTATTATATTATTATCAGACATTAATTATCCTTACTTGAAGAAGAATAAGAAGAAGAAGAAGAAGAATAATAATAATAATAATAATAATAATATTATTATTATTATTATTATTATTCAAAGAAGTGTTTAAAATTTACTACTAACATGTATAAACTCTTAATATTTAATGAGTTTAACTAATTAAATTTTTTTAAAAAAAAAGTGATAAATGAATGATATACTTTATTAACAATGTTTTCAAAGCTAATGATATATTTTACTTTTCGATAAGTTATTATTTTATTATATATAAATCTGCTCAAAGATTAGGCTACCCATTCAGCCCAAATAGGCCTAGGCTCGAGTTCTCATATTTTTATTTCAGACTAGCCGACCGGACTTGGAATAGTAATTTTAAATTAAAATAACATATATTTTATTTGAATTTAATTATAAAATATATAAATATTAATAAAAAAAAGTTCTTTAATGTGATGAACAATAATTCTAGCTTGAACAGATAGGTCTAGGCACATTAAATAAGAGCCTGGGCTTGGAATTTTAAAAAATTTAGGCCGCAGCTTGGCCCAACCCATGAGTAGGTGCAATCACATATAAAATATAAATTAAGTTTTTAATATTTAATTAAATTATATATGATATTAATATTTAATATTTAATATTTGATTTATTTTTTATATTGTATTATCTATTATAACTTTCATATTTTTTAATTTATCTTATTATTTTGTTATACTATTATCAGACTCTAATTATCCTTACTTAGAATAAAATAATAAGAAAAATATTCAAAGAAGTATTTAAAATTTTACAACTAACATATATAAACTTTCAACAGTTAATGAGTTTAACTAATTAAATTAAAAAATATGATAAATCAATAATATACTTTATTGACAACGTTTTTAAAGTTCATGATATGATTTACTTTTTGATAAATTATTATTTTATCATATACAGATATGCTCAAGGGTTGAGTTACCTACCTAACCCAATTGGGCCTGGGCTTAGGTTGACATGTTTTTGTCATAGATAAGCTCGGCTCAATCAAAACAATGATTTTAAATTAAAATAATATATATTTTATTTAAATTTAATTATAAAATATATAAATATTAATAAAAAAT
>JBBYHM010002991.1:0-12225 GCA_038381775.1 Adansonia rubrostipa | reverse complement strand
CATTGAAAATAAGAATATGCATGTACTTCAATCTAATAAGTAAAATTTATAATAATTAAAATTAATTAATTCATCTTACATGCATGTAACTCAAGTACTTAGATTGAAAATAAATTTTAAAAAGATGAGTTTCATGTTTATAATAGCAAAATTCATTCATTTAAGCTTAAGAAATAGAATTTGTAATTATTGTAATTAATAAATTCATCATGAATATCATTTACATATAACTCAACAAATTGGGTTGAAAATAAATTTTATGTAATATAAATGTTATTTAATTAATCTTAATAATGTGATTTGATTATTGATTTTCTAATGCTAATTAATTATTAAAATTAAGTTATTCATAGTAATAGTTATTGATAATATGATTTTATATATAACTCAAGCAATTACATTCAAAAAAATTTAAGTAATAAAAATCCAAAAACCTCTCATTATATTTATCTTAAATTCATTTTTAATGATATAAATTTTATTTAACTTATTTTGTATAATATAATTTAATTATGATCATAATAATATGATTTAAAAATATAAAATGTATATAAACTCGCAACGCACGGATATGATACCTAGTATATTACTATTTACATATGTGATCATATGCCAATTTACTAGATGGTGGTTGGGAAATTGTTTTAGTTATTAATAGAAACTAGAACCAAAACCCCCGCTTCGCTGAGTTTAATTTTTTTTATAATTTTTAATTATTACTAAAAATTAATATGAAATTAAATTTTATTAAATAATAATTATTTATTTAAATTTTTATTTAAAATTAAATATAGATTTTAAATCGATCTAAGAATTAACGTGTAGATCAATCTCCATAAATATATCATTTAAAATAAAATTAATAAATTTATTTTCTAAAAAATTATATTGAGTCGGTCGTCGGTTACGAATCCTAAATCGACATGCAAGTCAACGTGTAAACCAACTATTTTAAATATATTATTTAAAAATAAAATAAATAAATTTATTTTTTAAACTTGTTTACTGTGCAAGTTGGCTATCAATATTAAATTGACATATTAGTAGTGTGGTCTAACTTTTTAAATACATTATTTGAAATTGAATAAAAATAAAAATTTAAATATAAAAAATCTAAAATAAAATTTTTAAAGTCGATTAGGTACAAATTTTAAATCGACACATAAGGTATAGTATAATCATCAAATCTTTTAAATTTATCATTTAAAGATAAAATAAAAATTTAAAATTAATTATAAAATAATAATTTTTTTTCAAGTGAGTCAAATATGAATATTAAATTATGTCGTAAAATTTTTTGCCAACTAATCTTTTAAAATATATTATTTTAAAATAAAATTAAAAAATTAAAATTAAAATCTAAATTTAACAAACTGAAAAAAATTTTATTTTAATATTTTCCAAACGAGTCAAATACTTATACTAAATTAACTTACCGTGCAAATGAATGTTAATATATATAATTATGAATAAAATTAAAACTTAAAACAAACTAAAAAAATTACAAAATAAAAAAATAAAAAAAGGGTTTGAGCCTGCTATGTGTCGAGCAAAGGGCTGGACACATGTCAGGCCCAAACCCCTTGGTGGATTGTTTTTATACATAGTTGTAGATATGCTCAAAAAAATTGTCTCAACAATTGTATTGCAATCTAGTGCACCATTTATTTAATATAAAAAAATCTATGCACAATATATTATTTTGATAAATAATCTAATCGCAATATTATGATCAACGTATTCAACCAATACACATACGTCAGCTGATATTGTTTCTGGGAAAAAACAGTCTGGACGGGGCCAGATGTTGTTGGCCTTTCGAAATCCTAAGCTCAAAAAGGTTTCAAATAATTTTAATTAAACAAACTTAAAGTACTAATATTTCAATATTCTTAATATATTTTATAGATAAAATTAAAAAATAATTTTATTAATTAAATAATATTTTAAATTAGGCCACAGCTAGCTTTTAAAAAAATTTGTCTAAGACCCCTTAAGAGATTGACTAAGCCTTTCATATCGAAAGGGATTGCTTGATCATTAGCTAATTTTATATTTGTTTTAAGATCAAGTAATTCACTCCGCTCAAATTGGATTAAATTTAAGTATAAAATTTTTTTATAATAAAATAATATTTTAATTTTAATTTAATTATAAAATTATAAAAATAATTATATAAAAATAATTTTTAAATATTTTAATATTTTTTAATAATAATTTGAACTTAAAAATCAAATAAAGTTAAATTAAAAATTTTTTAAAATTTAAATCACAATCTTAACCATGATTATAGGTTTGAATTAAATGTTTTCAAGCTTATTTTTATTTACTGGGATTAGAAAATATTATCTTCAAGACATCTCCACATTGTAAATATTTAAGTAGGAGAACAATCTTTACACGATTATTGTAAGGTATCTTACCAATTTTCTTATAAAGAATCCTAATTGAGCATGACATGCAAACAAATAATTTTACCTCACAAATTATCATGTACGTTGAAACTAACAAACATATAATTCATCATTTCTTTCTTTTAAAGTTTTAATTTTGTTTTTCATTTCAATTACATCATTTAACTCCGGGGAATAATGAGGAATGGTTCGTGAATTACTTCTTCCTCATAAAATTCATTGAACGAAATATACTCACAATCTCAGATCTAATATTTTTTATCTTTGTATTCGATTGATTCGCTACTTCAGCTTTGTACAAAACTAACATATCAACGGCCTCGTTTATAGGCCTAACTAAATAAACTTTTAGTAAATCTAAAACTAAAATAATCATGAATAAACGTTCCAAGACATTTCTTATTTATTGATAATAAATAAATTAACTATTTCTGTTAGTGCAATTTGATTGCCGTCAACAGGTTAAAAAGTCAACATGACATTTTCAACACGGCCCATTTTCTTAGACGTGGAAGTTTGGTCATGGCATATTTTATTTGGCATGGCAGCGCTTAATTAGTCCAATTACTCAATGCATTCAATCTTAATTACTAATTATAAGTTTTCAAGTCATGTTTAGCATTCATTATTGATCCATTTTTGAGGCCAATAAAAATATACGTGTGCTAACGACTTTTTATCTAATAGTTGTGAATGCTTTAAAATTAACATATAAATTTAGATCCGATTTCATTCCTTCCTCATTTGTTATTTATCATATATATATATATATATATATATATATATATAGCCTTAGGCTACACACGCGCGTGGGGACGGGGGGTTGGCCAAACTTTCCAATTCTTAAGTTTCTTACATAAGAACATGACAACCGACATCAGCTTCAAACCTTGAAAAAACAGCCAAACATTTGCAACGTGTGGACCGAGCAAACACCAACCCATACTTCAATTTGAGCTGTTCAAAGCTGTTCCACTTCATTCTAAGGTCCACACCACATGTTCAAATACCCTATATAAAGACACAAACCTGAAAATCTTGTCTCACCATCTTCAACATTAGGAGTTCAATTCTTCCACAAGTTTTCACTTAGCTTTTGTTTCCAAGGTTTTTGTAGTACTTGAAAATTATGGCACAAGTTTGCATCTCCAAGCCCATCATCGCCATTTTCGTTGCCATTGTCCTCTCGATAGCTGCAAAAGTTTCAGCTCAGGGTGGTGCCATGGCGCCTGCCCCGTCAATGGACACCGGAGCCGCTTTCTCTTTGCCTGCTTCAGGGGTGGCTGTTGCACTCTCTCTTATCATTTCTCTTCTTGCTTTCTTGAAGCATTGAAGTTTTGAAACAATTAATATGCTGTTTCATTGGTTTTGATTATTTTGAGGACGACTACATGTGTATCATATTGAAAATCATCCTTTTGTATTAATTGTTCGATTTGTGATAAATAAAAATTTTATTCATAATTGATGTGTACATATACTTGTTAAAGTTCATAAAAACAAACCTAAATTGTTTTTCTTTGGTATAAAACATCTTTGGATTGCATGAACTATTTTTTTCTTTTTGCCTTTTTTCCCCTTACAAACAGTTTAAAATAGATTTAATGAATAATATATATCGAAGTTAGAGACATTAAAACATTAATAGATTAAGGCAAATGTATTCAAATAGTCAATTTCTTGTTTCAGCAATCCATTTGTAACTAATCTAGCTTTTCATTTATCAATGGAATCATGGGATGAAATTTTCTTTTAAAAATCCATGATTGGTTTTGCACCTAGCGATGAATCAATTAATTCCCAAGCTTGAACTTGTAAAGTATAATCAATCTCAATTTTGATGCCTCCGTTTAAAACCTTATGATCATTTGAAGAAATAACTTCATAATAAATAAAAAGATCTTATCAATAAGATAAGTATATATAAAACCATTTTCAAAAAGTTTTTCTTTCCTTACCTTTTATCATTCAATTTATAATTTCATATTTCAAAATCATATCTATAATATATAAAAGTGCTAATGTGAAGAATATTTTGAAATAATGAAAATGAATATGCATGTTCACAATAGTTTTAATTTGCCCATTCCAAATATTCATTATTAATAATAATATTATAGTGTTCTTTTAGTAAATTAAAAAATGATAAAGCTTCAAATACATTATTTTTATTTTTAGAGTTAGATTTTTATTAATCTTAAGAATAAAATATTATATTAATTTTATTTTCAAGTTAATGTATAAATAATAATTCTAATTACAATGAAAACTTTTGTTAAATAGATTTATTTGAAAATAAGAAAAAACAGTTAAATTTTATATCAAATTACTTTATCTTGTAAATTTAATTTTTCATTGATCTTAAAAAAGTAAAAGAAAAAAAAAGGTTATATTAATCTAATTTTACATTTTAATATAAATTTTGATTAATATATACTTTATTCATCCCAATTATTTACATAGTAATAATATTTATTTCATTCTTATTAATATTTTAAATTATAAATAGTAATAAGATTTACCATTGACAATTTAAATATCTTTACCAATTTTTTTGTGTAAAATTATTATAACATTTTTAGATAATAATTTTAACAATTAAATTATGTGTAGAAATTACATAGTTACATTTTATCAAATAATATGCATAAATATAGAGTTCATAAGCAATTAAATCTTATATTAATATCGCAACTTTTAACTTTAGTTTATTCATGGATGCAAAAAATTTTAAAATGAGAAAGCGCTTTCTTTTTTTTCGGTTGACGTGGTAATAGTTTTCTTTTTCACTAACTTATATAAGAGGCATGGTAAAATTACCTCATAAAGATTTTTTTTTCTTGAAATTTTCTTGTATTTTTAAAGGTATTATAAAGAGTTCTTTTAACCTATGTTCTTGTAATATTTTTTTAATATCTTATTATTATGATAAATTTTATTTTTGGTAAATATTATCATAGCAATTTCTTATTAAACATATTTCAGTATGTTACGCACTAAATTATTAATAAAATTGAATTCTTGTATAAATATATATAGTAATTGCGTTATCAATGAGCTTGTAATTTTAAGAAAATTGAAGCAATTCATTTTTAGTAGAATAAGTAATATATCTAAAATTATAAAATGATATTTTATTCATTAGAAGTTTATTAAATTTTATAATTTTAAATTATTAATTATTAAGTATTTTGTGATTTTAGATTATTTGACTAATGCTATAGGTTTTTTAAGTTACTTTCAATTCAAAAAATTTTTCATATTTTAATATGATAGTTATAAATATTGTACGTAAATTTATTAATAATATATTAACGTGCAAAGCGGGTAATTACATGCTAAAAATGTTCTTGAGAAATTGCATATTTGCATTAGGTACAAGGGAAAAATACATTTACTTTTTAAAATTTGATAAAAAATCTACTTACCTTTTTTAATTTAAAAACACTCACTTATCCTTAAGTATTATTTTTAGATTAATTTGAAATGAAATGGTAAATATGCTCTTAGTTAATTATTAGTATATTTTGTTTTTTTCTTTTCATTCTTTTTCACTGGACCTTTTTAACTACATTTGATTACAATCTAGTTAAATTATAATTGAATAATACTTTAATTCAAGTATACATGATAAATAATTTAAATTCATGTTAATGTGGTTAATTCAACTAATTGAGTACCCATTAGCATTTTGGTAAGCACGATTTGAGTTTCACAATCAATCTCATTTGATAGGTGATTTGTTAGTAGCATTGCTAGCTTTCTCGGAAGCCTATGAAAGCCACCCTAAATTTAGATAGCCTCCTCTCATTTTATACGAAAAAAAATTTTAAACTTACCTTTAATTCAATTATATATATTAACTTTGATATTAATATATTATATTATTTTTATTTAAAATGTAAAGTAATTGTCATTATTTTAAAAAGTTTAATAATAAATAAATTACTTAAAGGGACTTCCATGTAAATTGCCCCAACCTATACTGTTTTTCATGATTTGATAAATAAAGAAAAAAATTTATAATCAGATATCTAAACTTTGCTTCTACTACCTATGATGTGGCATTTTTGACCAATAATAATGTGACATGTGACATTTGCTATATGTTAGTAATGCCACATCAATATTTTTAAAAATTTTAAAATTAAATAAAATATAAAAATAAATTTTTATTAAAAATAAATAAAATAAAAAATGTTGAAGTGGCATTGCTTGGATTGTTAAACGTAAAAAAAAAAAAAAATCTAAAAATCCCTTGACAATTTTAAAGGCAATAAAAAAAGATGGTTGCAGCCTTAAGCTGCACATGGCACATGAGATTCGAAAACATATCACTTACAATTATTGTAATATAATTAACCAAGCACAAACTTAAAATGTGTAAGACTTACAAAAAATATTATATAAACTCCATGATTTTAGGTAATAAACTTTATATAATTTTATATTATCATTAAATAATTATAAAATTATAAAAAAATTATAACCGAAATGCTTTTGACGAGGGTTGGGGTTGGCCAAACTTTTCCATTCTTAATTTTCTTACATTAGAACATGACAACCGACCTCAGCTTCAAACCTTTACAAAACAGCCAACCATTTGCAACGTGTGGACCGGTCCAACACCAGCCCATACATCAATTTGAGCTGTTCAAAGCTGGTCCACTTCAATGCAAGGTCCACACCACATGTTCAATTACCTATATATACACATACAAACCTGAAATCTTGTCTAACAATCTTCAACATTAGGAGTTACATTTCTTCTACAGCTTTTCACATCCTTAAGTTTCCAAGGTTTTTGTAGTAATTGAAAATTATGGCACAAGTTTGCACCTCCAAGCCCATTATCGCCATTTTTGTTACCTCTGTCCTCTCAATAGTGGCAACAGTTTCAGCTCAGGGGGATGCCATGGCGCCTGCCCCGTCGATGGATACCGGAGCCGCTTTCTCTTTGGCTGCTTCTGGGTTGGTTGTTGCATTTTCTCTTACCATTTCTCTTCTTGCTTGTTTGAAGCATTGAAGCCTTGAGACAGCTTGTTGTTTAATTCAATGGTTTTGATTGTTCTAAGGGCAACAACACATGGATCAAATTGACAATCATTCTTGTGCATTAATCGTTAGATTTATGATAAATAAAAATTTTATTCATAATTGATGTGACATAAATTTGTTAAAGTTCATAAAAACAATCTTCTTTTTTAGTTTTTTATTTTATTTTGCTGGTATAACACATCTTTGGGTTGCACAATGCAATTTTTTTCCACTAAATTATCATTTGTAAAAGAAATTTTAAAATCCATTTCGTGAATAACAGGTATATAAAGTGGAAGTTAAAGCAATTAAATATGAGTAGATGAAATTCCTTGTCACCAAAGCAAATAATGTATTAAAAACAGTCAATATTTTGTTTCTCAGGAAAACCTTTGGCAATTATTTAATTATGAAACTATAGGGATCAAATTTCATTTTAAAAATCTATTTACAATCAATTGGTTTTGTATTTGATGGCAAATAAACTAATTCTCAAGTTTCATTCTGTAAAATATAATCAAATCACAATTTTGATGCATTCTTTCAGTATTAAAAATGACTTATCATATGAATTAACAGTTTCAGAATAACTCAAAAGGATCATTATCAACAAGATAAATTTATATATATATATATATATATATATTATTTTCATAAGATTTTTTTTCTTTTCTTGATCATTTACTTCTCAAATTATCATTTGATATTTCAAAATCTTGTTTACTAACAAGAGCAGGAGAAATTCTATTAGTTCTTAATAGAAAAAAAATTGCTGCTCAAAAAGTTCAACAATTTTTTACTGGTCTCAACATTGTATCGCAAATCAAACACATAACTTTTGAACACACACAAAAAAAAAAAAAAAAATCTATATCTATTGCCAACATAACCGATAAACATACAATCAAATTAGATGATTTACGAGATCGCCTGGACTGAACCAAATCTGGATGGCTTCTTGAAATCCTTGTCCAAGGCTTTATTTATTTATTTATTTATTTTTTGTAAATAGTAAAGTATTTAAGTTTTAATATTTAAAAGAAGAGAATCAGCTTATATTAGTGTAAAATTAAATTAATTTTATACACTAATATAGCTTTTTATATGATTAATATTTTAACAAAACAACCATTTGATTTATCAATATAGTTATATTCATCATGCATATAAAGTTCTGAATTAATCTGACATCTCAGTTATATTAATCGAAAATACGAATTAACGGTTAAAATTTATTACATAGAATAAAAATAATTAGATATTATTTACTCAAAGCTTAATGTGTATGATTTAAGTAAAGAGAAGATGAATTACAGTAATTGGATTAAGCAAAAAATGAATCTATATAAAATTATACAAAATATATTTTATACTAGTGTAAGTGAATTCTTCCTCTATTTTAAAATATTTTTTAGAATTATTAAAATTAAATAATATATCGATTAGGCAGGTTGGGTTTGATCTTCTAACCATTTCAATTGTGACAATGTGTCTCACTATTTTTTTTTCTTATAAAGAATTGGGATAACATCATATTTAGCCTTTGAATTATAGTAAATTGTTCAATATAATATAATACATGTATTTAAAAAACGTGTTAACTAATCTGTGTATGTTGAGCATCATTGATTATCAAACACACATGGCATTACATAATAATTGTTGTGTGTATTAACAATAAAAAATAAATTTTTTATTTTAAAACTGAAAAATTAATATAAACAAGATAACCAATTAACAATGAATAAAATAATATGCACCAAATAAAAATTCATGCTAAATATGAATAAATGAATGATTGAATAATAAAATATTAAATTAAAAAATCCAAAATAAATATGGATTAATTAAAATAATTTAGGAAAACAGAAAATTAAAATATATTTATAAAAAAAAAGAAATCTAAAAATATTAATACAAACAGAAATTAAAATAAAAGAAGAAATTAGATAAATACATAAAAATCATAATCATAATAAAATAAAATAAAATTTCCAGTTTTCGATTGCTGAAAACTAGAATTTTTAGAAAACTTTTTTCTTTTTTTTTTTTTTAAAACGTAAATTAAAACTAGATTTCAAAATTCTTTTCCTTTAAAAAATCAATTTCAACACAACTTTTTTTTAAAAAATTTTTTATTTCCAGAAAATATTGAAATTGAAAACATTATGGTTTTGAAAATATAAACCCCAATCCCTTTCTTATTTTTGCTTTGTTGTTTTTCAAACACCATAACCTTCAACCAAAAGAAAAAATTGAAGGAAATAATTTTTTTGAAGAATACCTTTGAAAAAACCAAATGTGTTTTATACTTTGATTGCTTATCGCCAATTGTTATGTGTCTATTGTGTGTTCATTGAGTGTACTTTTATAAAGGCTCCATCATATTTGCTTGGGCATTTTCGATCTTGCCTTTTCTGTTTTTCCTTGATTTTGTTTGGATTTTCTTTTACCCTAAGTATTTTGAAAAGCTATTTTATCATGCTTTTCATAAAACCTAAAGGCCTTTTGTTTTCTTATAATAATTTGGATTTCTAGAAAATTCTCAAAAATTCTATTATTTTATATATATAATTTTTTTTGACAGATTTCCTTTTTTTTCTGGGTAACCAGAAGGACACGGAAAAAAATTAAAGAAAAATAAAATTAAATCTCGAAAAGAAATAACTAAAATAATAAAATATAACTATAAATGCAATAAACATTAAAAAAAAAGTTGAAATGAAATGAAATGAAATGAATTTGGTTTGTTGGAATTAGTTTGGGCTTTAAACCCAACATATGGACCGGTCTTTATTTAGAATCCAAAGTCCATCAATAAACTATTTGGGGCCCACCAATTTAAGACCAAATTATTTTAAATGGGTTTTACTAATTTATCTAAAAACCTGAAAAAGAATTGGATAATATTAAACTACATATTATTAGATTTAACATAGAAAAAATTATCAAAGCACGATAGAAAATATGGTATAAAATATGATATGAAAAATGATAAAATATAATACGCATACATGAATATTTTAAAATTTATATAATTCAAATTATTAACGTATCAAAATTTTTAAAAAATAAAATGTTTAAAAAATAATTAAATATACGAATGTAACACAAATGCATAAATTACGATCAAAGCAAATGTCTACAATGTTGGAGGAAAAAAAATGTCTACGATGTCTACACGACATTTTCCAACATGGCATATTTTGTTTGACATTGCAGCGATTAATTGGTCCAACAAATTAATGCATTCAATCTTAATTTTATACTAATTTTTATAAGTTTTCACAAGTCATGTTTAGCGTTCATCATTAATTGATTCCTTTTAACAATTTTAAAGGCAATAAAAATAGATAGTTGCAGGCTTAAGCCACACTCGGCACATGGGGGTCGGGGTTGGCGGAACTTTCCCATTCTTAATTTTCTTACATTAGGACATGACAACCGACCTCGGCTTCAAACCTTGACAAAACAGGCAAAAACATTTGCAACGTGTGGACCGGTCCAACACCAACCCATTCTTCAATTTGAGCTGTTCAAAGCTGTTCCACTTGAATGTAAGGTCCACAACACATGTTCAAATACCCTGATATAAACATACAAACATGAAGTCTTGTCTCACAATCTTCAACATTAGGAGCTCATTTCTTCTAAAGCTTTTCACATCCTTTTGCTCCAAGGCTTTTGCAGTACTTGAAAATTATGGCACAAGTTTGTATCTCCAAGCCCATCATCGCCATTTTTGTTAACTTTGTCTTCTTAATGGTGGCAAAAGTTTCAGCTCAGGGTGGTTCCATGGCTCCTGCTCCGTCGCCGGACAGGGGAGCTGCTTTCTCTTGGCCTGCTTCTGGGGTGGTTGTTGCATTCTCTCTTATCATTTCTCTTCTTGGTTTTTTGAAGCATTGAAGTTTCGAAACAATTAATGTGTCTATTTCATTGGTTTTGATTGTTTTGAGGGTGACTACATGTGGATCATATTGAAAACCATTCTTTTGTATTAATTGTTTGATTTATGATAAATACAAATTATGCATACTTGATGTATGCAAGCCCCTGTTAAAGGTCAAAAACATGCTTTGTTTTCTCCTTTTTTTTTTCCTCCCTAAATCATCATGTACGAAAGAAATTAAGAGGTTTGTAAAGTGGAGGTTAAAGCAATTAAAATATGAGTAGATGAAATTCCTTGTCACCAAAGCAAATTATGTATTAAAATATTTAATATTATATTTTGCCTTTGGGGAAAACCTTTTGCGATTAGTTTAAAAATCTATTTACAACCAATTGCTTTTGTATTAGGTGGCAAATAAACTAATTCTCAAGTTCCATTCTGTAAAATATAATCAAATCCCAATTTTGATGCATTCTTTCAATATTAAAAATGACTTATCATATGAATAAATAGTTTCAGAATAATTTAAAGGATCATTATCAACACAAGATAAATATAAATATAAATATAAATATATAAAAATCATTTTCAAAATAATTTTTCTTTTATTGATCTTTTACTTCTTCCCCAATTATCATTTGATTTTTCAATTTTTTTTTACTAGCAAAAGAACGAGAAATTTTAGTAGCCCTTAATAAGAAAAAGAAATGCTCAAAAAGTTCAACATTTTTTTTTTTTTGGTCTCAGCATTGTATCGTAATCATGCACATCAGTTTTTAACACGGAAATCTATATACAGTACTATTATCAGCATAACACATAAACATACAATCAAATTAGATAGTTTATGGGATGGCCTGGACTGGCCAAATCTGGATGGCCATT